>DWMG01001023.1:0-16513 GCA_018244855.1 Elbella merops
GCGACGGCAGTCACTTACCACCAGGTGACCCGTTTGCTCGTTTGCCCCCTATTCTATAAAAAAAAAAAAAAAGCATTTGCTCCTAGTCTCACCCGCATCCCGCGGCTGGTGCCGTACGCGCCTACACCGCATCGGTCTTGGAAAGTGAAATGCAAAACGTTATTCAGACGCTTCGGAAAAAAACACAACTTTTTTAACACCTTGTTAAAAATAAACGTTTGCGACGACCGTGTGTCGCCACCACGGCGACTGTTTGTTTGATGTACATAACATCACGCTTATCATAACATCCCACGAAGGGGTAGTAGTCAATAATATTCGGCGGGCGCTCGTGAAAAAGGACTTCGCATAGGGCCGAAATCTGAGAAGCATACGTGAGTTACGCCGGTATGTACATATATAATTAATAACAGTAGCCATATCTGAAGTGGAGACGACGCCTTGGCACACATAGGGTAGGACGCCTTCGAGCTGGTAGAGTGATGATATGCCCAGTGGGGCTGGCAGCGGTTGGACTCGAAGAGCAGAAGATCGAGCTCAGTGGCTCGCTGCTGTAGAGGGTTATGCCCAGCAGTGGAAGCAAATAGGCAGATAATGATTTCAGCGGTCGATGATGATGATGATAAGGCACATTGAATAGGTGCAGTCAATTTTCGCGACAGTTTCATAGATAAACGCCGTTATAAACGGTCGCTATGACGTGCAGCGATCTCGTTTGTGTTTCCGCTACACCGGATTTTGATATTATGATGTTTATCACCCGGATCGTTGACCCCGCTTTATAGTAAAGAAAGAACGAAAGTAAAATATATAAACGTTACTAGCTTGGCATATTTCCGTCCAACAAATTGCACATCGAAAGAGGTTAACACATTAGTAAATACAAAAAAAATATATTTTTTGTTTATTAATTCCACGCGGATACACTTAAAACTTTACACTTGTTTTACACTTTGAGAACCAATGGCCGGCTGGTACATTTTTTCCTGACATGTATGTATGTATCCATACTATTCTCTTGTAATATTTTCGTTAATAAATTTTATATTATGAGAGAACTATTCGCACGTTGGTCTCTGGGGCTCGTTTTATTTTAGAATTTGAGAAATAGGCAACTATAAATTGTTTTGTTACTACTGATTTTCGGTATGTTTCACCATTGGACATGGGTCTCTCAAAATGAGAAGGTTAAGCCCATAGTTCGCCACACTGGCCAAGTGCGGCTTGGCACACTTCAACGCCATGCAGATATTTTTTGTTGCCTTCTAAGGTGACCAGGTTGCAATTTCTCATGATGATTTCCTTCGCCGCTACAGCAAGTGATATTGTAGCATAAAACGCAATTTTGTAAGCAGTTGCACGTCAAGACAAACCCAGGGCTATTGGATTATGGGGCCGAATTTCAAAGCAGTAGGCTATCACTGCTCGTTTGATTTACTATATTTAATATAATTAATCCGCCCCGTTGGTCGAGTGGTTGTAAACGCGACTTCTGATCTGGCGGTCCCGGGTTCAAATCCCGGGTCGGGTACTATAGGATTTTTCTATAGTGACTCACAATCTGGATCTGTGCACAGTGTGTGGCAATAGGCTCACCGCCGTTTGCTTGAGACTTAAACGTGACTGGTGAAACTTGCGAGTGCACTACGCTCCTCTGTCTGCCTCTTCTTAGACCTATCCCATGGCCATTTACTACGCATTTATCCCGCGAGGTCGTCAACCCGCTGTTACGTATACAGTTTGAGCGCCGTAGGTCGTCGAGCGACGCTACGACCGAGCTAAAGTTTTACGTTTTACGACGTAACGACTTCTCCAACTACACCTCGTTTTTGTACTCATATTTGCACTTGGATTCGCTTGCTTGTTGATCCTCGTTTAATGATAATAGTCTGTCTGTTACCATGACACATGCTCTCTTGATGCTTGTTCTGGGATGAGATGAGATGGCCGCGTGGTGTCTCAAGATATTTGCTATTATTTATTAAACAAATTGAATAAGAGTCTTGCAATTGTGATTTAGAGAAGTTTTTCTTTTGGTTTTGCATTTGCAGTGTTTACAGTTACGTATGTTTTTATGCGGCGTAGTAACAGGTGAATGTGAATAGGCATTTACTAGGCAAACTTGCTACATCATAGGCCACATCGTTGCTTTCCATCAGGCAACACTGTGGCCAAAAGCTAGCCTACTGAGTATAAAAAAAATCTAATCAAATAGTAAATTGATTTTAAGAAACTTGATCCATTCTACTTATCGATTTCTGTTCGATGCTGTACACATTGTTAGCGTAGTGCGAAGTCTCGGATTCGATCCCCGTTCAAACAAATATGTCAAGTATGACAGATATATGATTCGATATTTATTAAGGTTGTATGTCTAACGTTATCACAAATAATTAATAAGAAATACATGAGTGTGTGTAAACACTGGGACAGCGTGGGAGAGCATCCTCTTGTTGTTATTGGATAACGCTTTAATTCCACAGTAGATTATAAAATTATATTTGGTTAAAGTGTGGTCAAATGGTACGTGATTGAAACTTGATAAACGTTTAAGGAATAATATGAAGAGATACATAGATAGCTCTTAATAATAATAATAATATCTTGGGACGCAGACATCTGATCCCAAAGTGAGAATCAAGCGAGCTAACAACTGATTAACGACGTACATAATTATGTATGTTCACTTAAATACATATTTCTGTAGACTTTGGACCACTTCTAGAAATTTCTAGCAGAAAATTCTACTAAATAATTCAACTACTCCGCGATCCGAAAATTGAATCCAGGATCATTCAATCTGCACTCGCGCATGCTACCTCTTGACCAACGAGGATAATTAACTGCAAATAAGAAATACATATTATACATTCACGTCAGGTCCCTTACATTGTAGGCAAAGAGCACATGCCAAATATCTCTATCCTTGCAGACCTTCTTCTTCTTCATCTTCGCACGTTTTACTTTAATGTTAATAAACACTTGATAAATACATACTTTCCTCATAATTAGGTCGATATATACATAGATACATTAATACATAGCCTCAGTGTGCATAGAGCACGTATACTCGCGAGACACCGATTCTATTGCTGGACGGTGACGCAGCGTTGGATTATTCCGAACGCGGTGCAGTCGCGTCGACAAGTGTTATTGGATGATATGCTTACTTCTATTAAACTGAGTAGTACGTACTGTCGCGTTGACAAGTGCGATTTCAATTGGACGATATGCTTTCGCAACCAAAACTAGTAACTAATTACTGTCAGTTTGACAGTTGTTTGGAGAGAAAAAATGTGGTATGTGTGTTTGTATCTGTGCCTGCCTGTGCCTGCCGTTTGGAGAAATACAGGCGTGATATTTTTTTACTTTTAAATGAGTAATTTAGTTGTTTTTTTTTTTTTTGAATATGTCAAGATCTACGAGTCAATGTTTGATAATTTAATTTTTTATGTTATTTTGTAAATATAAATGCTAATTATCACGCCTGTATTTTCCCGAATGGATTGGCAGAGGAATGCACTACTCCGACTTTTCACGAGTTATTTTACACGTCCAGGTAATAAAAGTAATAAAAGTTCAGTCTATAGACATACACCGACCACAAGTCCAGATTGCACCAATACGAATGTGAACATTTACGCTTTTTCTGCACGACTGTTCACAATAAGTTATCTGAATATGAAAGCTTACACTCTATTTGACCGGTGGAGTGGACGAGTTCTGGAGTGGAGGCCGCGGCTCGGCAAACGTAGTGTAGGACGCCCTCCGGCCCGGTGCGACAAGCTGAGGACAGGGCGCGATGGCCCTCATTGGGGGAGGCCTGTGTCCAGGAGTGGTCTGGAATAGGCTGATGATGATGATGATTATGATGACACTATTTCTACACGGCACTACACAATAAGTAATCGGAATATTAACATTTACGTTTTTTCTACACGACAGTACATAATAATCAATCAGAATACGGACACTGACACTTTTTCTACACGATAGTGCACTGTTATTAATCTGAATATAAATACTTTCACTTCTGTGCACGACTGTACGCGATAAGTAATCTCAGTGTAGGACAGTACTGTTGAGGAATCAGCGTCATCTATAACATTGTTTTAATTAACTTTATCATTCTACCTTCTCATTGTACATTGTATTGAACGCGGCTGTGGTCTCAGTGGCTTGTGACCTTGGCTGTTGAGTCAGGTGTTACGGGTTCGACTCCCATTCGGTTTAATATTTGTGTGGTAAACAGAACCTTTGTTTTTTGGGCTGTTTGGGCAACGTAACATCACGCCTGTAATTCCCGAAGGGGTAAGCAGAGGAGTGTAGTACACCCCCACGTTTCACCAGCTACCTTTACGTCACATGGAATAGATAGTGAGCCTATTGTCATACACCGGACACAGATCTAGACTGCGATACACTATTGGAAATTTTAAGTCAGATAAACCGAATAATAGTTTTTCAGAACCTTGATCGAACCTTTTGATTAGCTGCCGTCCTTGCAACCTCTCAACCAATCAGTCAATTTAAAGCTAATATAGCAAGGGATGTGATATATTACGATATACTGTCCACAGCCTCGCTGGAGCGACCGTACCGTGTGTGTTCTCGGAGGTATTAGAAGTAACATAGGATACTTTTAATAAAAAAAAAAAACATATTTTTTGTAAGATAAAAAAATTGTTTTAAAAAAAAATCTCAAAATCTAGCTACCTCAACGTCATCTAGCATCCCAGTAATGAAGTTTAAACCCTTAGTACCGTAACACCGTCGCACTGTATTACTCACAGTCACGACAATATCCAATCTAATCCATTTGACTATAGTTTCAGCTGTTTGGAATTTCTCTATATTTATTGTTATTTTCTTCTGTCATTTTTATTTTATATTTTAAATTTGTTAGCTTAGCTGTCATTTTTGTGGTTAGATGCCACCTTATTATTTCTTACTCACTGATTCTTAGTCAACAAGTCTTACTTTGTTCTTCTTTAAAAATGCCGTGCGGTGTGCGGGGGCGATGTGGTTACGGAATGAGCGACCCGAACGCGCAGACACGTGAGGGCAGACGATGTTCATGGTTGTGTAAATTTTCATACAATTTCGATATATTACTAATGTTGCGTTAAATTATGTTATTGAATCAGCATTCTGAGTCTCCGCGGACGAACTTAGCGGAGGCTACTAAAACGATATACATATAAGCCGTGTGGGCGCTGCCCCGAGAGACAGTACGTCTTCGGAAGAGATTACGAGCGGTTGAACAAGCAATAAAAGAAGTTGATTTCTGCGTACACCAGCGATACTTTAGGGAATAAATAAACAGTGTGTGCACTCTGAGAGCATCTTTTATTCGTCATACTCTGCGAGTACATTGCATCGTTTCCAGTCGCCAATCTAGTTACCTTTACGTAACAATATAATAATAATAGTATATAATAAACATAATAATAATATATACAATATTAATTTTTTTTTCACCAATCAATCACACTAAAAAGTGAAAAGAAAATATACATAGTTAAAGAAAACCAAAAAGCACGCTTCCATAGCACGCCGAACTAAAAAGTGAAAAATAATTCTTAATATAGGTAGAATAAAAATAATCAATGAAAAATATTAGTATTATTGGGAAAAAAGCGTAGGGTGCTAAATGGTGGGCTAAAGGGTGGTAAATTAAATTTTTTAATTTTTTAAATATTATTTAAAAAAAAAAAAAATTATTTTTTTTTTCTTAATTAACATCAACTTTATCGATAAATTATTGTTACTTCGGCTTGTGGAAATCGTCAGATTATATATTTTTCGTAATCCTTGAATTATTCCCTTCAAAATAAAAAAAAAATTGGCCACGCTCGAGAATGTCGAGATGACGTTTTTTTCACACATTTGTAGCCCTCCCCCGTCTTTGCGTCACTCTCAAATTGTCAGATTAGTGAAATATACCCGTTCTAGCATGTAACTAACTCATCCTACCTTAGTCTGACGCGTTCGAACATTTCAGATGATCAATTTTTTTTTACTAATTTGATCCTTTATCCTTGACTGGCGGCCATATATGGAGGGCTCATAATGGGTGGAAGTACCCCATGGCCCTCTTGGGCTCCTCTACCACAACGAGGCAGTCAACTAACTAACAACGAACTAATCCTGATCGCTTGTGTTCCTTGAAATGAGGAAACCTGTAAGTCCGCCGTCACAGAACATCTTCTAAGAACACACATCCACTCTTGTCGATTTATTGCAATCGTTTAAAAACTCTTAGGGGTGCTGGTTTCTTTACAATGCTTTTCCCCATTGTTACAGCGAGTGATATTCCTAACTAGACAGAAAGTTCGACAAAAGATGGCCGCGTATTTGTGCTAACATATTATGTTGCCGCCGTCATTGTGAATAAATTTAGTTGTATAGACATATTATGGTTCTGTACTATTCGTCACGAGTCTTGGTTTGTAGAAGGAATATATACCAGCCTTCCGAACTACAGTGATACTATCCAGAGTCATTTAGTGCGCTAGGATTGGAAAAGGATAGAGTTATGTGCGTGACAGGGATGGATGAAAGGCTCGTCACTGGGTTTTGTTTTTTTTTGAAGTAATATAGACGTGATTTTGTACGGGTGTACTGTACATATGATTTTAATGAGGACTTTCCGGAATTTTTCCTTATAATCAAATATATATTTCAACGTTGGTAATATTTTTTGTAACATACGAACAGTATATTTTTTAGTGTCAACAACAAGAATTTTTATAACTCGTATAGCAACACTTTCGTCCAAACGTCATAATTATTGCAATAACTATGAGATAATCGTTGGTTGGATAGAAATTTCTCAAGAATTATCCCGTTCCTTAAGGAATGATGGGCTACACAGCCCATGTTTTTTACCCCATAGAGTGCGGTGTGGGATCAGGTTTGTCCGATGGCTTGTATTACGTGTAATAATGTTACGGCGGTATACGAGTCTGGCCGCTGGCTTCGACCGCTAACACAGATCAAGCGGCTAGAGAACCACACAGTAAACCTATGCTCAATGGGTTCAGACATCCACAATGCACATAGGATGGCAAAAGGTTTTACTTTTGTTTTAACAATTATTTCATATAATTTCTATGCCAATAAATCCTAGTGAGTTCTTGGATTCGCTTCACGCCTGGACGTACTTATCTACGTATATACTAAAAGAACTCCAGTACCACAACAAGCGCATACATTTGAAAATTATACGATTTATCTAACATAATATCTCCTGTCCTGGCATCCATTTTGAATCTAACGTCCATTCTGGAACTCGTTTAAAAAAAACGAACCTACGTACGTTGATCGGAGAAGGAATGCCGTGGCCTCCTTCCTGTGTACGGCCAGTACTGATTAGTGTGTTACGTTGGTAACATTGTCTATTAAGCTTTTGGTAGTACTGTCCATTATTATTTTCCAACAGACAATTAATAGTTACAATTTTTTAGTGTTGGCACTTACCATTGTATGTACACCATAGTCAATATATCAAAGACATAATGGCATTTGTAGAAAGAAAAAATATATAATGATTACGGTTAATAAATTGGAAAAACTGTTATGTTTACCGACAGACAACTATTAATAGTTTTTACTCTTTAAGTTAATATCTTAAATTGGTAGCATTGTTAATTATGCAGTTCGTAACCTTGTTGAGTTCTAAATTTCATAGATAATAAATACTTTTTTATCAGTGACGCTAAAGTATGGACTAATTAAGCTTAAAGCATCATAGCTATTAAAAATTAAAATCAAAGTTGGCCATGATTAAACTATCCATCATATTAACTTTTTCATTCGGGATTGCTCAACTGATTTCGGTAGTATCCGAGGTTTCTCTCCATGAACTTTTGCTGAGCGGACTCGAAAAAATATACTTTATTTGTTGTGCAACAACTTCCGACTAATGTGACGATTAGTTCTTAGTTTTTCTTCTGTGGGTACTAACACTTTTGTTTTTGAACAGATGGCGGGACTGTAGCCTATAGGGCAACATTAAAGTGGTGGCATCAAAGTGTTTGCTAAAATATGGCTAAGAAAATTACCTGTTGCGAATTAGCAGACAATATGTCCATCTATGATAGAGTTGTAACTAACATTCTGTTCAATACGAGATCATTCAATATCCAAACATACAGGAAAGAAAAATATATTGTCATACAAATTAATTGATTTCATCATCTTTATGGGATATAAGTGTGGTAGAGGGGTGAGGCAGAGAGTACTTCATGTCCAAACGGGAATGCATCAGAATGGTACGTATTAAAACACAACCAAACAAAATACCGCTAGATATTTAAAAGAAGAATCTCTCCAGCCAGTTTCGTTGACCGTCCGTTAAAATTCAAAGTTTAACTTAACCGAACCGGTTATACGCAGCTTAAGTAAATAGAAAGTTTACGACTGCTTAATTTACTTCCACCTTGGTACTTATGTCACATTGCACAATCGTACCATAGACTAGTTGAGCCATAGACGCGTCCGAGAGGAGTTGTCAAAACTGTCCACTTGACAGCAAAAGTGGGCATTTAATTTTGGATGCATTGCGTCATATAAGCTCAGCTCCAATCCAGGTGGGCATATAAATCCCAACTGGTAAATCGTGAGAGTGTAATACACTCCTCTGCCCACACCTTCGGGGAAATACAGGCGCGATGTGTGTGTATATAGCTCTATGTGTATGTAGCTCTATGTGTATGTAGCTATATGTGTATATAGCTCTGTAAATCTGGATAACGTCGTCCCAAGATGATGTTATTGGTATTAAATATTACACAATAACACATGACTACATTAAGGTACGACGCAATGATAACTGCCTGATTGTATAATACGGGCAGCACGGGCTGAACCTCCGCCTCCAGCCGGCGAGAGAGAGGGAGGGGCAGTGCGACCGATACGCGGGCGTCTCCTGTAAGACTCGGACCTTAGTGCGGATGGACACGTTATGTGTTCGTCAAAACCTACCTATCTGCCAGTGCTTTAATATCTACAATAGTACCTACGCCGTTTTAGACACCTTATCGTTCCAAATTTAAATTATATCTGTGTTCCAAAGAGATCATTGATATGCCATTTTAGTTTTAATGTTCGTAAAACAAGGTATATGAGATAAGTTACTTGTGTACGGTCTACGACATCAGTATAAGGCCGCTTCGTAGCATTTGATTGTCTTCGTGCAGCGTTTCTCTTAGCGGAGTACGTGAACTCCTAGGGGTTCCAAGCCGGCAAAGCATTGGCCATTCCCCCGTGTTGCAAATGGTTATAGGCGACGGTGAGCAATTTGAAGCAGGTAGCCCGTCTGCGTATTTGCTGGACTAAATATTGAAGAAGAAAAAAACATCATCTATCACATTAATATTAAGAAGATATTTCTTTGGACACTGTATATGTTACCGTTTATTAAAATAAAATCCTTATTTTCTTCAACATCTAACTTTATTATTTTCTTTTGATTTTATTAGTTACTTAAGAGGTTCGCTGTCATCTCGAAACTGTTACAGGGTTTTCGTTGTCATCTGGCCACTGTTACGTGTTTTCTGTCATCTGAAAACTTTAGAGAGGTTCGTGGAGCCAAAAGTTTGAAAAACCCTGTCTTAGTGTAACAAAGAATTCAAAACAGCAGCTAGGTATGAATTTCAACCCTCCACTCAGGATTTCTACGTTTTGAATGCTAACACACAGATCTTACTTTAAGTCATGCCACATTTTCGTATTAAACGTTATTTGCTAAATCACTGTAATAAACGGAACCCAATTATGTAGAGTCAAGAGATATATGTAATATTTATGCTAAGTGTTCGTACTGGTCTGTACATAACAAACGTATCCAATACAATCACTTCGACTATTTAATATGCGTGTGCATTCTGTAGCTGTGTAACGTGCTCGCCGCGCGCCGGGCGCTGCGAGCGCTCGTGACGTGGCGCAGGCGGGTATCAATCTCCTGCTCACGGTGCTCCTAGACAACGCAACTCTAGCTTGTTTTTTTCATCCTGTTGCTCTTATACGCGACTCTTAATATCACTGGTCTGTGTCTATGTATGTTACTTTTAAATGAAATTCTAAGACTGTATATTTATGATGACAGGGCGCGATGGCGCTCATTAGGGGCGGCCTATGTCCAGCAGCGGACTGAGATAGGCTGATGATGATTATTATTATTTGTAAATTTATAAATTGTTTATAGATGATTTTAAAATTGTAGTATACAAATCTGGCTTTAATTATTAATAACCTTCAACTTGTTTAATGCCTTATAATGAACCCATATTTCACAGGTGTTTGTTTTAATATGATGTATGAAAGTGACATCAGTTTTAGGACAATGTAAAAGAAGTTCACAAGTGTCGCGGTACACATCGCGTGCGCCACGACAGTCAACACGGATTATTCTGTTATTACTAACATCCTGTCTTGATAAAGCCACGTACCGCCGAGCAAACATTCCTCTGTACAGGATAACAGCGTTTGAACACACAGGATTGCTCTAAAAATGTGCGTGATATAAAAAAACTTAAAATATAACTGTAGTTAAATATGGCGTACGGGAAATGAGTTTTCCCGTAAATGTAAACCTAACTACAAGCAGACGGTAGTAGTATAATCAGATTAGAAATAGTCAATTATAAATTTATTTATAAATTTTAAAAGAATTCGGTTACATTTTGTGAAATATTCTCTCGAAATATCGTGATATTACGTGTTTATGCAAATCGTGAGAATATATGATGACGTTTAAAAACCATAGATAACAATGGCGCTAAATATGCGCATGTACAGCTGACTGATACTAAATCTAATTCGATAAAATTTCGTTCAAGGAAAGCTGTGGGAAGCGAGAACGAATCTTATAGGCTTAAAAATGACAATTAAAACCCTCAAACGATATACGCAAGCTGCAAAAAATAACAAAAGGATGCAAATGCATAGATTAGCTGAAGGGAAGTAACGGCAATCGT
Organism: Elbella merops; assembly: GCA_018244855.1. Lineage (NCBI taxonomy): Eukaryota > Metazoa > Arthropoda > Insecta > Lepidoptera > Hesperiidae > Elbella > Elbella merops. The sequence continues at coordinate 10,983 of DWMG01001023.1, forward strand.
AAGGTCGTGACTCCGGGCGCCATTTTTGTTGTGTTCGAATGGTTTTACGATAAAATTGATTATGCATTTTCCTGTTTCTTTTTAAGTTTTGTTCCATGCCGAATGGAGTATAATTTTTTTATTTTTACCTTGATCTAAACTAACCATCCAGCTGTTCAGAATACAACGAAATTTACATGTCCACGGATGTGCTAAAAGCAAATAGTTAAAACAAATTTGTTTGTGACCGCAATTCCAGTTTCTTTAAATTTAATTTTAGTCTGTAACAATGACGATGTGTTCTATAAATAATTCAACGTCCTTTAATAATAAAATAATAAGTTTTAAATAATAAGTTTAATTTTCAATACGAATGCGACATACTCGTTTAGATTCCTTGAATAAAGCCCCAAAGATTGTCGTCACATGAAATGAAAAATAAAAACTAAACTTTCTCAAGACACCAAAATCGCGCCCTAAATTATGACAATACAACCATATCGTCCTGACAAGAAGGCAGAATGTGTAACGGTGAAAAAAAATTACAATAGTGTACAGATGATACAGATTGGCTGCAGATTCGCACGGGAAGTGTTATTATTAGTTACTGTGTTGCATTGTCAAAAAGGTCACGACCCGCGCCATCTTAGATTCACAATGCACTATTTGTGTTTCGACGTAGTGTCAGCTGTGTGTGAGAACTGTGTATTATTTATGAGACTGAAAGAATCGATTGGTGAAATTGAAAAATGGGAATTTAGCGGATAAGAATTAAGCAAATATCCGGTAAATATCGGATTGTGGGAGGGATTTAGATCGGAACTGGAATCTCGATGCTCAAATAATGGAATACTCGACTCTAAATAATTAATTCCTTGGATTCAAAAATGCTATTTTATTTAAGGTTCCATATACCGTGAGATGATGAGGAAAGCGGAGGACCGATCAACGTGGCGCGCTCTAGGGGAGACCTATGTTCAGCAGTGGACAGCTATAGGCTGATGATTAATACCGTAGCCTAAACTTTATGGCTAATTTTATTAAAATTTGTCCAGCGGTTTCGTTGTGAACTCGGGTTAGACAGTAAATATTGTTTTCTAATTAATTATTACACGTTCATAATATAGATACAGGTAAATGAAAAAAAATCGAGACACGTACAAAACATCATGAAATAGAACGTTTGTCAAAATGGCAAACTTATTTGTGATTTATTAAAAAACTACATTTTCGAAGTTATTTTGATATTATATTAATTGAACTAGTATTTTATTCATGAAGGTTAAGGTAGGGTCGTATAATGGTCGGAAAATGATAATTTCGCATAAAATAATGTCGGTAAATAACACAAGGAACTCGTTTAAAATTTATTATGGAAATATTGAATTCAAAAATATGGAACTACATGTTTTTGGCAAGTCCTTTTAAGGCTTTATAAAATATTAGCTATGAATATGCACATCATGAATAAGGCTATTAATTTATTATTTTAAATAAAAATAACTGTCTCAATTTTACTACATGTATTTTTCATATTAAACAGCTGTAATAAAATTAATAGGCACAAGCACAAAAATATCACCTGTGCTTATTCGGCATTATGCCCTTTAAAATTGAACAGAGTATTAGCAATTAATCAATATATTGAATCAAAATAGTGCATCAAGTATATAAACAGCTTCTGTTCGTTAATATAAAAGAACTACGTCAAATACTATATACACATTACAAAAAACACGCTAAATAAACGCGAGCAAAAAAAATGTAAAGAATACTTAATAACGGAGGCGTTGGTGCTGTTCTGAAGCTACTCACATATCATGCGCGCAGGGCGCAAGGTTTTAATGATATGAATGCGCGCGCGCCTGGCGCCTGCGCGCGACGCCACCAGCGCCTACGTCCGCCCGATCCGCTCAATTTAACAGCCACATTCCACACACTCTTACAGATTCCTGTTTTCGGGGTACGGAAAGTCGCTTCGGTTATTGAGAACGGCGCCAGAGTGAATGTAATTTCATTGGAGGGAAATAAATTACACGTATATACGAGTATGTAGGTGCTTTTGTTATCTGATTCACAGAAACTGAGACTTTAAATTAGTTTAAATTAGTAGTGTAACGGAACAATTAATTTAACTGCATTAGGGTGTTTATGTGTATATGCGAACCGCTTTTAATTTATTCCTTTCTGTAATTCCATCAATGTCGCGTCACAGCGATAGAATGGGTAATATGAAACTTTTAGTGTCAAAATGGACGCAACTTATCATTCGACAAAATATTATTTTACCATCAATTCGTAAGCGATACCATGATAAGCGATGACGCTTGACTAATCGCTCTCGTGATACACACTTAACACCATTTCTCTCTATTCATTCTCATTGAAAGGTGACAGGAGCTGGCTATATGAAGCGTGCAACGGTGCCAAGAGAAATAGGCGGCCAAAGTTCGCGAAGGTGACTAAATTGATTCTGCTAACGGTACCACGTCTCGATAACTGCACATCCGTGCCCATTCCCTTTTTTCACATATCAACCAAATGCATTGGATTTGTCATTGCGGTGTCCTAATGGAGCGATTTATCCTGCCCACCTCAAGCGCGATAACGTAACAATGTTTTAAACAATAAATTCGAAGGAAACACACCACGTTTCTTTATACAGAACAGTTATACGGAACTAAAATATCGACCGTTCAACCCGAACGCTTATTACGGTTGATTAAACAACGTTTATAGTTCTCATACGCGGACGGTTAACAGTTAATCAGCTGATTGCAATCGCTCGTTCAGCTATGATGTTCAACGGGGACCATGCTCGGTCATTAAAAATGAAGATATCAATCAAAACGCCTTTTTAGGTCAAAAATCAAACGAATAATACGTTTCAACTCGTCACCTCATTACTTTCCTAGTGCCAGGCGTTACTTTGCCATAATTGTACATTCGATTTTTAAATATTTTATCGATTTAGAACAAAACGCTACGTTAAAAAGAATTCGTTTCAAAATTTTTTTTTCGTTGAAATTCCAAATACCCCAAGAGGAATCCCCTTTAAGCATTTTCTTTTAACCAAGTATGGTGCTCTATCTTCCCAAGCACGATTGTCAAGTTGACTTTGCTCCTGTAACTTTGCTCCAATTATGAGATGAGCGTACTCTTGTAAATTCCCCGCCTTTATGATATAAAGATAAACAGCTGTTCGCACATTTGAATATGTGCTTTATGCCATGATAATACGGTTTATTACACGTTGTGAGGTTTAATTCATAATTTGGCTTGGAATTCGAAATGTCGCAGGTCGCAGTGTCGTCGTTGGTCGGCGACCGTACAAGGCCGCGCGGATGCGATGACCTCAGACTGTTTTGCACAGAGTTACGAAACCAAAATATATAAGACCAGTATGTGTAGTGCGTAAATATAAAGACTTTTTATATACTGTTCGTACTTAAGATATGTGAATTGGTTCCTACTTAGGTGCTTACAGACCAAGATTCATCTATATTAACTAAACAGGTCAGATACTAATTGATACGAGAGACACAAGCATCGAAATCTGACGTGTATATGAATAGAATGATGACTGTAGAAAAATAACGGTAGATCTGTAAGGATAGAAATTGTTTACATTCGGTGCGTTCTCCCTCCCTCTTGTTCCCAGGTCCCTCCTATCCCTTTAGGGACCTAGTGAAACACAATTTTCTAGTGACCTAGTAAAACACAATTTTCTACGTTTTAAAAAACACAAATTTTGAAGTTAATGAAAAAATCTACACATTTACTTCTAAATAAGAGCAGATATTTGTGGTCACTCTTAATAGATTTCTATCGCTAATCTACTAGTTTCATCAGGACTAATGACATATTCTATCTAGGATTAAGATCTTATTTCAGTCTAATAATTTGATTCGTCAACTGATATTAGATAATTATTAGCTGAGATTGAAACATTGGAGAGAAAAAATAAAATACATACATTCATTATGATATAATATTTTATCTGTAGTGAATCTATGATTGCTAATGGTTGAGGAGTGATTGAAATTAGTCTGTATTATTAAGTTTTAAATTTGGAACTTATCACGTTTCTAATATCAAAGAATAGGTATTTCTCTGTTAATACATGCTCTGTGCTCCTGTTTGACCGCAAACTCATAATGTCTGACATTGACAATACTAATGTAAACAATGAATGTTTTATTTTATTTAATTTAATGTATTTGTAACACAACATTTTTAGGTAAATTTTAGCTTTTTGTGCTCCTTCTGTACGTAACTTTAACATCTTAATCTCATACTATTTCGTGCGCGCAATATTTTAAAAAATAAGAACATTTTTTTCAAGTATTGAAATGCAGATAAGAATGCAACCCGAAGTCTTTACAAGAATGAAGTTATTGCTTCACTGTTCGCTGCTTAATTTTATTACAAAATTGTGAGGTCGCTGCAGATGTGTCATGTTGTATTTAGATGACTATTAATTAGGATCGTGACGAATGGAATTTCATTTTGCATTTTGATTCAAAATCTAATAAAAATAACTCAATACGTGTGACTAATCGAATTCCTCATAAAGGCGATGATACAAAAAGTTATAAATATCCAATTATGATTTTATTTATTATATCATCACGCCACGTCCCTTGATGGGTAGGGGGAAAGCACCGAACACCAAAAATTTTTTTCGTGAAACATCTGATGCCTTTTTAACATTATCATTGGAAATGGCTACCCAAAAAATGTAACTCCCCTCCCATAAGATAAAATTCTTGTAAATATTTTGTTACAATTAAAAACCTTAGGCCCTAAGGCCATAAGGCCTAAGGCTTAGGCCTTATGATGATGGCCATTCTAATCATCAATAACTTTTTAACTAATTATAATCCAACTCGAGACTTTTCTCTGTTTACTGTTGGTCACGGGTCTTTTCTCAGACGCGGATTCAGTCCATAGTGATGATCGCTATATTCACGCCTGATGCTCCCTAAACCACTCTTAACATGTTAGTTTCCTATTTTTCATTTAGTTTAGCTAACAGACAGTCGGACCATCTGATTGTGAGTCGTCATCGTCACTATATGAACCTTAGCAACACTTGAAGACTGACCAATTAGTAGCCTGCTTTGAAGGAAAGATCCCTTTGTGACTTTGGTTAAGAATCCTATATCATAGAAGGTATTACAGGAACACCTCAGACGGAAGCTAACCATGGAGGTTTCTTTCAGAAACCCAACTAACAGTTAATAAACCAATTAACAAAGACAATTAACCCTTGACTGACACCCTGCCAGAAACCTCCCATAATGGTCGATAAAAGTAGCTTTGGCCGCATCAAAGGATTAGGTATTACAAGTAAGATTAGCTTGTTATGAAGGTCAAAGAATTTTCTAGAAACACAAATGGAAGGATGGTGTTGCAAGACAAACCGACCCGCCCCGATGAGCATATATTTTACGTCTTTATGTTTTTATCATTCACACAAAAATCCGAAACTGGAGCAGATTATTTCAAAACAAAATAATAAATTCGAATGTGGGCGCTGTTAAACACAT
>DWMG01001024.1:0-16507 GCA_018244855.1 Elbella merops
AATGGAAAGGTTGATGATGATATAATAATGATTTAACCGGTTACAATACAAGCCCACGTGTCGTTCTGCGTAATCGTTACCGGAAGCATTAAACACAAAATAGATTTTTCCATGTAGCGCAAATAGCATCTAAAATAAGCGTCTCTACAATACAATTAACGTTCAGACAGAGCAATGAAATTGGCTGTCTCGCCGGTACAATGAATTTGTGCATAGTAATTACCAACACGATGTAAAGTGAACCTTAGCACGAACATAATAGAGTCGACTCTACATTGCTGCGAGATAAATGGTTAAGTTTGTTGTTGCAAGTGTAGAGTAGCTTGTAACTAACTGCGGCTGTTTCCGGGTCGTACAGTCACCTGCGCAGGTTTACCCGGAGTGAAGGTGAACACTTTGTACCAAATCCCTTCATTAGTTTCTTGTTAAGGCTTTAAATGTTTGCGGTTTCGGGGGTCTTCTTACAGAAATAGGTAACGTTGATTAATTGAAAGAGCAATTGACATTAATTCGTTCCGGAAACGAATGGCTCTGGTTATGCTATTCGTTTTAAAATTTCGCTTTGACCACAATTGTAGAGATGGACTGAATTTTTAGTTGCTAGAGTAATACACAAAATACTTAATTAATGAATTTTTTGTAGGACTTCAGTTTAACATTGTAAGTACTGTGTATATTCTTTAATTATTCTTTTTTCTTTTGGCGAAATATTATTTTTGTGTCCTTTTTTTTCACTTCCTTTAAATAGTTAGTCATTTTTGTTTAATGGATGTAATACGTAAACTTAGTAACCTACCTTTTAATGAAGATTCAGTTATTTTAAATTACATTGTAAATATATGTACATAGAATAGAATTTTTGAAAAATAAATAGTTATACTAAAATAATAATATCGTTAGCGAAACCATCTCTTCCAAGTAATTCTATGCTGCAAAGAAGAAAAAAATGGCTATAAAAGTGATCAATCCATAAAAGTAATAAATTACTACTGATCGTTGACCTTATTTGAAGATCTGTTTTTAAGGCCATTGGTAGAAAGGTCAAGTTCAATCAAAAGTCAAAATCTGTTCTCATTCTCTGTTATAGAGAGTTCTATTTGCGCTTTGAAAATTATTCCACCCAGGCATAATTATTGCAACCAGGATCTCGCTTTTTATCGCGGCTTTTTGCAGTTTACCTTCACTAGTCGGAGAAGCACTTTAAGAAGCAAATTACTATGTGATACCTGTCAGAAAAATGTCTTAGTTGAAGCCTCAGAAGGGTATTTCCTCATTTTATTTATAGGCGTTATAAAATGTGCGTCCATAGCGCTATGTGATATATTTTCACGATTTCCAGGTAATGTGAATGGAATTACATTTTGACATCTATAAAAACCAATTAATGTTCAATATTAGATCAGTACTAGATTGGAGCCTTTACATAGAATTTTTAGAGCATAGACTCTACCTTTATATAGCACTATAAAATTATACCTACTTGACTGTATTTTTGGTATAGTGCTTGCAAGCATTAATGCTGAGCAAAAAGTCCTGGGTTCAATATCCGGGTCGGGTGAAGTATTATTTGGTTTATTTTAAATTCTTAGTAGCCTCTATTCGGAACCACATATGTATACCTATAACAAAACTGGTTAAAAGTAAAAATGTTACACGACTCTACCGATTCCTTTAAGGAATTTAAAGGGAACGCAGGTGTGATATATAATACAATTAGAGTGAGACGAGAAAATCGTATAAGCATACCATCATCATCATGGTCAGCCTTTAGATATACACTCCTAGACATAGGCCTCTCCTAATCGGCGCCACTCCTTCCGGTCCTAGGCCTTTCGAATCCTGCTTTCCGCATATGCATTTCTCGATCGTTAATCTTACGGTACCTGAGCCGGCTGTTTCGCCGCGTGTCGTAACACAGGTCGCCGGCTGTACGCTATATGAATGTTATCATAGAGTCCCGTTTAATGTCTTGTTTACACGAAGACACTAATTGATTGGTTGCATTACTTCGAAGATTTCCCTACTTTGTGCCATGCACTTTATAACTAACGAGCTTTGTATGCAAACTCGTTTGTATAACCGATGTTGGGTGACAATCTTCGACGCATGCGATATTAAGCCTTTTTGTTGTTCTCTAATGCGGAAATTAATGTGGAATTTGTGGTAGAATTTTTCAGTGTTACGTACAATTATTACTTATTCAAAATTAATGCAACATCTCATATTAACTTACTGATTTGTTAATCATAATATACACAAACGTAATGTTGAATAAATTTTTATTTTGTACATGATCTTGGATAGCAAACAGTGAACAATAGACAATAAGTGACAATAAATTATATATATAGGTAGGTTTATTTCTAGACCGAGTTAAAATCCGAAATAATCGTAGATTTCCAATTGTAATAGTATTATTGTTACTGATCATAAGTTTCAAACACTTGCATGGGCGGGACCTTTACGTGGTAGGCAGAGAGTAACGAGTGCCAAATATCTCAATCCTTACAGATCTAACGTGCTTTTGCTGGACATAACAATGAAAAACGAATAATTCGCATATTTTATTTTGCTTTATATGAACTATTATAAGCAATAGTAGTTATTCATTTATTTTTATCATTTTTTATTAATTTTGTATATTACGTCTATCCTTACAGGTCTATCCTAATGATATAGAGTGCTCTTATTAATATAAATATATTAATGAACTCTATAAATAAACTACATATGACATTAATATAACAATTTATAATTAGAAAAACCATAAATTAAACCTCTTTTTCGACCTTTTAATCAATACACTGTTGGAACACAGGTCTCCTCTCAAAGTGAGAGGGTTAAGGCCATAGTCCGCCACGCTTGCCAAGCGCAGGTTAGCAGTCTTCACACGCCTTAGGGCATATGTTTATAACATAATAACATAACATAAAAGAAATGCTTATAACATATTAAATGTAACACCACCTTTGCGAATATACTCATCTGTGATGCACATACGTCAAGTCTGTAGAGAGCTGCAGTCTCAGGAAACAGAAACACCGGAATTATTTCATTTCTTTACAAAAAACAAACATCGGATCGCGATCTTTTCGCTCCAGAACCAATTATTTCTTGGCCTCATCTTAAATATCCGTCGCAAATAAAGGATTGAAGCGGAGATATCCGACGTTGTGAGTCTCGGCTTGATAATTGGAATGTCATTCCGGTTTTTCTACCCAAACTGGAAATGGAAATATTTTTCCGTCGATGACAAAACTATTTACCATTACCGGTTATAATATTATGTTCAGCTGGAAAATGGCATGCGACCGATCCGTAACTCATTGATTCGTTCATCTTTCCTCCAAATATCATACAATATATATACAATAGACACATGCTTACTATTATTCTCCCTTTTATATTTTATTACAATTATTTTAGAAAACATTTGTGAAATTTAATTTTCTTACCTAGGCAAAAATTTAAAAGTTTCTGACCTGTACGTAGTCAGTAATACTCATAAATGGTTATAATGTTATATAAGTACGTAAATAATTGTTTTTGTAATATGTACGTACACTGCTTTTCAACGTAGGTACTAAATAAATTGATAATTCTGGATCCTGGCCATTACTGAAAAGTGGCCTGCCCTACATCCATCTGTACTTCCTCAACAGGAAGTGCCTGATAATCGTTATTCTGTCACCTCTACAAAGTTTTCGGCAAGTTCTAAATATATAGTTATATTGAACGCCTTCAAATAGGAATGCCCTTCATAAACCTTACTATTATATCGCTACGCCAGTTCTGTTACGGGGTAGGAAGAGAGCACCGAGTGCCAATTGTCTCTGTCATTACATACCTGATGTGCTTCTTCTACATTCATTAATGGGTCTCGGAGTCTTCTTACAAAATATTTGTTGCTGAACAGGTTCGGTTCCTAAGTCACAGACATAAAATTGGCCTCGAAGTTCTTCGTCGAAATTGCTTTTAAAATTACATGTATGAGCTGGGTGTTTTAAAGTCGTCGGAAGTTCTGCCAGTTTTGTTAGTTAAGCTATATCTTTTTAAACTTGTATCTGTCGGCTAACAACACTGTTGGTATAACATAGTTTCTTATGAATTGTACGTACATATGTCATTCATTCTTACTAAAAGACCATACAGCACCTACATCTAATTCGTAATAAATAACTGTGAATAAAATAAATAATAACCGACCTATTTATCATTCCACTGTTAGAATATCGGTATCGTCTCACAATGAGAGGGTTAAGGCTATAGCCTGCCATGCTGGCCAAGTGCGGGTTGGCAGACTTCTCACACCTTGGAACATTTTTTTTTATAAATTCTGAGGTGTGCAGGTTTCCTCGCGATTTCCTTCACCGTTAGCAACTGTTATCTAAATTTAAAACGCATTTTTGTAAAGAGGTGCGCGCCGTGGATTTGAACCCAGCACCCCCGGAGTGCGAAGCTGAATTTTAAATTATTATTATTGCTCCCAATCATTTTATAAAATATTTTAAATATAATTTTAAACGTCAATCAAATCAAATATTTATAAAAATAATTTTAAACGTCAATCAAAACAAAACACTACAATGAACGATGTACTTTTGACAAAACAGATAAATGTTCTCGATCTATTCATACCAGACGCAATTATTTCTCGCTCACATCTTGCTTTCGCTTAGACAATAATTGAAACCGAGAGATCTAACATTAACATTCTCGACCCGATAATTGGAACGTCCAGCTCGGTGTTTGCAACAAATGTAAAAGTCAAAATCCCTTTATCCGAAACCGGATTCATTAATAATTGTATTATTCAATGATTTACGATTTTATTCCAATCCTCTATTAAATATTCCATGTAATAAAAGCGATGTAAAACAACCAATGAAGATTTATAGATTTGTGAAAGCGTAAGTAATCGATTAAACCTTCTGTTCGTTGGTTCAAGGCTGTAGAGTAAGCATTATTTAATATCCAATGTAACCCGTGCGTCTATTGGAGTAGATACCTAAAAAAAATTTAATTTTGAAATAATAATTGTAATTTGGGACAGCTTCACAGACGGCCATTTAATTCAAAATGAGGCAGAGTCTATGGTCTCCAGACAACCGATATCCTTCCGGCATTGCTTTAAATACATAAAATTATGTATATAAAATGGATATTTGTGTTTATGGCATCATCAATTTTGTCAGGTGGTAATCAAACCCATAACAATTCCCAACTGAGCAGTTAAAGTTGCTATTCACTAAACTTGGGAATGTACACTCCTCTGCCTACCCCTTCAGGGATAGCAGGCGTGATGTTGCGTTTATTCACTTATCAGAGTAATTATTTTTATTTCTTAATTAACTCTTTAAGGAGTTGCTTTAAAAAATATCTTAATCAATCTGTAAATATTACATGTTTAAACATATTTTAGTATTATCAAGTCATCAAGTCAAGTCACTAACGGGATAGGCAGTGAACACCGAATGCCAAATTTATCGTTGCAGATCTGACGTATACCTACTATATTAATCAATCTTTGGATACATGCATGATGATCACGGAAACCTCAGTTAATATATAGATAAATAGAAATAAATCACTTTGGTGTTCTAACATTATAAACGGAAAGGATAAACGTAGACAATTATTTTCGAATTTTAATATAAAAATGGATTTAATATAATAATGGATTATTAACTCCTTTGTTCACGGTTTCGTTCTAACAAGCGGATGAGCACGCAATAGAAATGTCTTCGCTTATGGATATTCGCAGTATTAGAGGAAAAGCTGCGAGATGTTGGCTCGAAACGCCCTTGTTAGACTTTAACATTTCAGTTCCAATGCTGTTTGTGATAGATAATGGCCATATATTCTTGCTTTTATCTTACTTTCGCCTCTTCTAGAGTATTTATAGAATGTATAGTTAAGATTGTAGCACGTCAGTTATGCTTTAAAAATATGATTGTTATAAATGTTATCACGCCCGGTTATTTCTAAATACATCTTCGATGTGACGTGCTTTCTTTGCATGATTTTCTTTATTCTTGTCTCCCAATACGGGGCTTATAAGTTTGTAAGTGAGTTCTCTGAAATATTTTCTAACATGTGTATACTTTGTTAAGCAGCTCTTAGATAGCTCGGTAAAGTACATAATTAACAGCCTATTTCCGTCCACTGCTGGACTTAGGCCTCTCCAATAGCACGCCGCAGCTCGATCTTCAGCTCGTCGCATCCAACCACTGCCAGCCAGTTTGCGTATATCGTCACTCCACCTAGCTGGAGGACATCCTACGCTACGTTTGCTAAGACGCGGTCTCCACTTCAGAAACTTCAGAACACGTTTACTCCAACGGTTATCGGTTCTGCGATAAACCACGGTTGACTGAAATCCATTGTTCCTGACGGATAACCTGTTAGGACGATGAAGGGGATGATGCGGTGAGACAATAGTTTATGGATAACAATGATCATTAAAAACGAAACAAAGAAAAATACTGCAAAACTATAATAAAAATAGTCTTATGTCTAGCAATGAATATGATGATGTAAGATTCATGGCTTACAAATCTAATATTTGACAGCCACAGGTGCTACATTTTAACGAAATATTCATTTATCAATACCTACCGAAATCAGTGTTCATAACACCACTATTGAAATCTACAAGTAAATAAATTCTACTAAAATACATTAGTCGTACATTTCAACTTTTCATTTATCAATATACAAAATCATTTCAGCAAATTCATAATATTATAAAAACACATCAGACAATATCAAATACGAGTACCTACTATAACAATACAATACGTAGGTACTCCACAATTAACGTCAAATCAACCAACTTACCAGCAGAGAACAAAGGTGCAGAAGATAGATACACAGTATCGTTTATTTTTCTAGAAACAAAAATAAGTAATCGATATCTATCTATTCATCGCAGAAGCAATTATTTCTTGAGGGCATCTCTCATTTCCTTCGCAAATAAACGTCAGCCGCTCAGACAACCGGCAGTGGGTCTCGACTTGATAATTGGAATGTCAACTCAGTTGTAACAACACTATTAGTGTTCCGCAACTACACTGGAATATATTGGAATATATCTGGAATTTTTCTATGATTTTATGCGTAACAATAATTCGGAATATAACTTAATGTAACATCATTTTATGTGTAACAGTAATTCGGAATACAACTTAATGTAACATCATTTTATGCGTAACAATAATTCGGAATACAACATAATGTAACATCATTTTATGCGTAACAATAATTCGGAATACAACTTAATGTAACATCATTTTATGCGTAACAATAATTCGGAATACAACTTAATGTAACATCATTTTATGCGTAACAGTAATTTGGCATATATTGGAATGTAACTTAGCTTGGAAATATTACATAAATATTTTAATAAATATTAGTAATCGTTAAAATATAGAGTAATGTTAGAGTGGTGAAAACTGTAAGTACCATTACTCTTTGGCTACCCCATCGGGGGTATACAAGTGCCGTTTCATGTTATTAATAATGATGTAATTAAAAATTCGCGGATTATTGTATAAGAATTTTAGATCTTAATAGTTTTATTATTAATAACACATTACCGTAAATGTTACCTGATAAAATTAACGATGTATGGATATCGTAAATATATACGTACAATATAAGGGTTTTAAGAATATTACATTTAATTATTTTGGGTATTGTCGAAACCTTAGTTTGATTTCACGTGACGGTGTAATTAGTTTTGCTGGTAACGGTCAGAGCACGTATCATCATCATCAGCCTGCTCCCGTTCACTGCTGGACACAGGTCGCTCCAATGTTACGCCACTGAGCTTGATCTTCAGCTCTGTATCCAACCACTACCAGCCAATTTGCACGTATAGTTTTACCAAAGTACAAAAGAGAGTGATCAATGTAGAATGAATACGTTAAATATGTGAGCATACAGGTATATGGCATTCGGTCCTCTCTATCTACGCCTTAAGGAACCTGACGTGATGATATAATAATAGTAATAAAAGGGGCTGTAATCCAGTATTGATATTTCAAAGTTCTAAAATAAATCTTGATGATTACAATTGAAAATCATTTACCAAACACTACCTGACATTTTCTTCTTTCCTTAGCCTTTGGTGTATGTTTATCTTGATAAAAAGGTTTGTTTGATTATCATTTAGTTTCTGATAGTCTTAATGTGGCTATTCAATATACCTTTATCTTGCGAATTAGATACGCATAGCACGTACTAGTTATAATATAAATATGCGTTAAAATTAAAATTAAATTGTGTAACAAATGAATTTTCGGATGCTATTGACGGAAAACGTGAACACTATCATCATGAAGTATAAGTATAATGACTAAAACATGACCTTGATGGAGTGTATGTGTATACCTTATAATGAATAAAATAATTTGAATTTGCATTTATTACATTCAACTTTACCGTTGAACGTTCCGTTAACAAATATTAATACCTCCATGTAAGCCATGGATCCGTGAATAAAGATTATTATTATTAATACATTGACAGATCGCAATAAATGTGGGTAGATTGTACTGATATCCGATTCGTTACGAGCAGTCGATTGTCTCCCGTGCTGGCTTGCGGACGCATCATACTAATTGTCTGACATAAAAAAAATCGTTTGGAAAATAATTCGTCGTTTTGAAAGACATTTCCAATGCGACTGTAACGCCATAAAATATATTAATATTTTTTTATTATTTTACAATTCATGTCATGTCCAGTAAATGCGTCGTTTTCAAAGACACTTGTAATGAATTTCTAACACCATAAAATAAATTTATAATTTTTTTTATTATTTTTCAATTAATGTCGTTCCAATAGAACTACAATTATTTTTGTAATATTGGAACACTATAATTCACAGCGATTAAATAATCCAAATACCAAATTCCACCTTTTTATTGCCAAAATAACAGAGTAAAACGACTGGAACATGTGGACAGAAAAACAGTCCGATGGCAAATTATAAAAGTTCCGTTTTCCGGACCTGCCCACAGAACCCTAAAAAGCCAAAATACGGTATCTGATGCCACAAAAAGAACAGATACGGAATACTAAATTAGCAAGTCAGACTCGCACTCAGCTGCTTTTTCGTTTGTAAATGTATATTCCGCGATGAGTTCGGGATTATGCCTAGATTATGGACAACGAACAACAACTCTTGACGTTCGAATTTTGAATTGGAAATTACTGAGGTCGTAACGTTTTTTTTTGTATTTCGTGTGTATTCCAAATGTAGAAAGAACATTATAATAACATCATTCGAGTAGCCGGTTCTCCGAATTGTTTTCGACTGTTATTATTTTCGATTTTGAGCTGTCTATCTGTATCCGATGTTCTATTTTTCGTGTGTCAAAAACGAAAATGGTTTAGCGTTGCATTGTACTGGGATTTTTGCCAACGTTTCTATTCAAAACTTTGTGTCTAAAACAAGACCTGTTGCGGTCAATTTTTAAATATCTGTAAAATCCGGTCGTTCATCTGGTTATGTCAATAATTAAACAAGACGCATCGCTTTTTGTGAAACATCACAGTGTGCTTTGCTTATAATGCATTAAGGCTGAACAGGTAAGTTATAAGACAGTTTCAGTGTTCTGTGCCTCTTAAAAGCAATCTATAAAAAATATTCTTCCACAGTTTTTGCAGAACACCATGACATGGGCCCTTTAGAGAAGCGTAAAGAAAGTCTTCCTTCAAAGCCGGCAACGCTCTGGTCCCTTCTGGGCTACCGCAAATGTTCATAGCCGACGGTAACCACATATCTACAGATATACTGTTTACTTATTTTCATGCCTAGTTGACATGTGTCAGAGTCCATTAATTTACTGCCATCAGACGTGGATTAGCATCGGAGAAACATCCTGTATCTTTAGTCTAG
The DNA here is from genome assembly GCA_018244855.1 of Elbella merops. Lineage (NCBI taxonomy): Eukaryota > Metazoa > Arthropoda > Insecta > Lepidoptera > Hesperiidae > Elbella > Elbella merops. The sequence continues at coordinate 9,911 of DWMG01001024.1, forward strand.
TAGTACTTTTAAAACATATATCGACAGTGTTTCAAAAACCATACACACATTTATTATTATACCATCAAAGAACATTTCACCGCTAATACCTTTGTCCTTACAGGCAGACAAGCCCTGCATTCACGACTAATCACTTAAAGAATTTCGCTAAAAACCTCAACATAAAACATCGTTCACCCAGAGGAAAATAAACATTTCCTCTACAAGACAAAGCATCACCCACACGGGTCAATAGTTCCCAATATCGAAATAACACTATAAAAACTTACAAAAACGACGCACTCACCGTAGTACAGAGGAAATAGCAAATACACTAGTAAAAGTCAATAAAGCTGCCGTGCAATATGTATCGGTTATTCGGCAACAGCGTGATCTCATCAAAGTTTCAGGTTGTTTGGTACTGATCGGCTGTTCTCGGCCATCTTCGGGCGCGCTCGTATAATAATACGACGTATGGAATACACGGTTACGAAACGCGAGCGAGCGTATTAAATTAAAGAATGTTTTCCGCTAAGTGTATTGCGGTGTACGTTTATATATTTATTAAGAAACCTTCTACTTAACGAAACCACGTTTAATAAAAAACTCACTTTCGGTCTTTACTGTATCAAACCATAACCAAATATCACGCTTGTGTTTCCTCGAAGGGGTAAGCAGACCTACGCCTGATACATTTGCATTCCCTCTTTTTACGGTTTATCTTATACGTTCCATGGCGTAAGAGGTGATCTATTGCCATACATCGGGCATAAACTGCAGACTAGACGAGACTTCAAGCGGATACTGTGAATTCCAACTTAGAAAAATTTCATTATGAATACCCGACCGGTGAATTGAACCCAGAAACTCTTGCTCAGCAGTCGCATTGCAATCAATCAATCAATCAATCAACCTTCGAAGCAATTTCTAAAATATATGTGATATATACATATTCATTAAAACATTTTCTAAGAGTTTTAATTAAGTTGTTTTAGTGATAATTTTGTTACAACCCTTTACCCTGTTTTTATCCCTCATCGTAAATCCCTACAGCCCTACATTTCTCGATTACCGCATGTTTTCTGTTCAAAAAGAGAAAATATGCTTCATCATGAATTTGATCGCATATGATCACCATATATATTGTTCAATTTAAAACATTTATGACTGTTTTTTGTATTGTCAAATAAAGTATGTATTATTATGTTAAAATATTTATTTTAGCTCATTAATCATCATCATCATCATCGTCAGCCTACTCCCGTCCACTGCTGAACACAGGCCTCTCCAATAGCACGCCACTGAGCTCGATCTTCAGCTCTCCGAATCCAACCAGCATGTCCAGCTTGGTGGTTATGAGCAAATAACTTCTATGGCGCAAATCATGATTATCACTCTTAGCATACTCTCACGCTAGTTCCCTTACGGGGCAGCGGACAATCGTGAGAGCAAAACATTTCTGTACATATAACCCTGTAAAAACAAAATTTTGTAAAAGTAAAATTTCAAATAAAATTAATGAACATGCTTAATATTAATGAAATATGATTAAATTTCAATATGATTAACTTTGTGATATACATACCTACATATGAAAACTGTGTGGTTTTTTATCCAGCAATAGTAGATTACATTGAACTTAACCAACCTGAGAATTAAAAAAAATATACTTTTTCACGAAAGAGACTGTACAACCACGACAAACGGTCTTTCGGAGTGCAATCTGCAATGATTCATCCTGACTAACTGCATTAATCAAAACCTGCGGCTGGCTGTAGTGATAACCAATTCCTTTTTCAATTCAAAAATACGTTAGTTCCGAACACGTGATATTCCTAGTAAATCAAAACTCGTCAACTGGCAGTGCTTTCTTAGTAAAATGTGCCTTTTGGAAAGATCCAGGATCTCTTTTTAAATTCTACAAATACAAAAAAAATGAACAGAAATGCTTATTACAAATGTTTTGCATGATATACGGATAAAGATATCGTAACTAATGTTCTAATTATTATTAGTCGCTGCGGTTTTAGATGGTAAACATTGTCCTATGTTTTCAGATAATTTCCTGCGAAAGCGGGGCATTCTCTGAAAATCCACAGTCATATTTGTGTTCCAGCGAAGTAAAAGAACGCATTGAAAAATAATATGTCCGACAAATCTATAGTGATTATCTATAGTGATTATCTATAGTGATTATCTATAGTGATTAAGTATAAGATATAAGTGATTTAAACGTAGTTAATTTCATCAAATCAATTTATGTAAATGAAAATAATGTTAAATGCTTTATCTAGTTGAAGAATCATTTCGTAAGATTTCATAAAGTTCTTTATTTAAAAATATAATATAGAAAAATAATGAATTTAATGTAATGTTTCATCAATTTTGATTATTTAAGCCTCATACCCATAGTACGATAACACGTTTGCATCTGAATACTAACGCCCTGTGTGCCCAACACTACAAACCCTTTACAACAAAACGAATAACTTCGCGAGAATAAATTAGCATGGTACAAAACATACCCCTGGTACAGAAATACCCCATAGTATTGGACGGGTTACAAGTTAAATAAGTTCAACCGTCAAGTTAGAGGAGAAACTATTAAAAGTGACTGGGACAGAACCGGATTCGTCCCGTGCGTTGCGCTGCGCTGAAATATTACTTTTTATGGTGTTGTTAATTTGATCTGTACTAACATACCTAGCAGGTTTTTAGTATAACAGTTTACAGGCCAGGATATATAAAGACAATGATGAACTTAGAATGCTCGGTGCTCTTTAGCTACCCCGTAAGGAACTTGGCGCGATGATATAATATTATTTTTAGTATGATTATAAAAATTACGATCTACTTCACATAAGGTGAAACATAATGCTTTTTGTGAAATAAAAATAAAAAATCTCACACAAATGTTACAATTATTCTATTTTGAGGCGCGTTCGAACAAAGTGAGTGTACAGTTGAAATGATTTAATTTCAATTTACATAATATTCGAGCAATTACAGGCCGATGTCGGAATATAAATTTCCGATATTCTTCCGGATAATTTATGTCACTGATGTACATTATGTCCTAGATGTGACATGTCATTTATAAAATTATTTTAAACATTATTAATATAAAATCATTCCTTTAGTTCACTAAGATAGTTTTTAGTTTGAATAATTATTAACATAAAATCACATTTTTAGTTCACGGAGGTAGTTTCTACTCAATATTTGACAGTTTTTAAGAAATCCAAAATGATTTGACGCCCTTCAGGAAGCTTGTGTTCTTTCGTAAATGAGAAATGAATAGAAAAAGAACGAAGATATTTTAGTAATAGTAAGTACGGAATAAAATTTGCTTTTCCATTAATTTATTTCGCAGTTTTACTGACGTTAAATAAAGTTTTACTTAAGCAGTTTCAGCAGTTATCAATTGAACAACCTTTTTTTTCAGTAGACGTTTAACGATAACATTTAAATTTACATATCTTTTTTATATATATACCGATTGAAATAAAACAAACACAAAATGTTAAATGAACCTTATCACGATATATCAGTGAAAACTGTACCCAAATGGGTTAAGTCGTTCATTAGCGTGTACAAACAGAGAATCAGACAAACAAACATTTTCTAATAGTAGTTTTTCAATAATATCTTTGTATGTACAGATAACAACAGTTACAGATGTACCTACTAGGTATATGAATAATTACTATACTAGAAATAATTGCAATAACCTAAAAATAAATGAAACCCTTAGATAAATATTACATATTTAGTAACTAAAATCCTTATTGGAATTTTCTATTAGAATGCACGTAAATTATATGTTCTGGTAGCACATACGATTCTATCAGACTTGTATTTTTCACATTTCACCTATTATGGGGTACGTCCCAAGGAACACAGGATGAGCCTAAGTATTCTAGTCGAGAATACTCAGAAGCATTGTATGGAACAATGAAGTGCAAATAAATAATTGTTCTAGCATATTTAAAGCGCGCTTCCAGAAACAATTAGGTCGTTGATCGCTCGGAAATGGGGCGGGAATGTATGCGCATACATTTGGCACTCGGCCGCGATTGAATGCCAGTGTTCTGATTTGTAACTTTGAGTGTTCCTTTGCTGTTGATTGTTCTTCAACGTTCTAGAATTTGCAAGATGACTGTTTAAAAATTCTCACATATTTAAATGGGTTTGTTTGAAAATTCCATGTATAAATGTTACAAGATTTTTTATTTTTTATTTTTTTTTATTAGAATTTAATTTTGGTGTTTTTTGAATAATACTTTAATCATTGTAATTACTTTTTATGGTTCAACTGTTAGGATGGATTTTCTGGCCAATCAGACGCCCTGGTGAGTATCATCAGCGAAAGATTTCGTAATTTCACACACACGTGTGCTTGAAGCTCTTCTAATACTAAGTATATTATGTACCAATGTATATACTACTATAATTAGTCCACGAATATAACTACAATTTAATTCAACGTAAAACAATTGAACATTAGTTTTATTTCGGACATTTTTGTAACGCACGGTTTTGGTTTAACGAAAATACCTAACGAGATACAATTTGATGTAACCAATGAAGCTTTACAATATTTCATATATTACCCAAACTGCGCCACAATCATATAACTTACAACACAAATAATTGTCGTCCAGACAGGAAGACATATTGAATCAATTTGTTTGCCCAATTCTAACTCGGGACAGTTGGGGTATAAATCACACATCACTGTGAAATATTACCCCCGGGCCAACAGTTTAACTTGACCCCTACATCCAGCGACACACATATGAAATAAGGGGCAGAGCATAACTTGAATTGGTTTGAATAAAATTCCACACAAGGGTTGCACATAAAACCGTCTCCATTCATTCCCGGTCTATGTTATGCTGTTAGTTTGTTCACTGACAGAATTGAACCCACACACAACCCCCAAGAACCCACATAAATACCTCCACCTCGAACCAACTATATATTGGAGTATCAAATTAAATGTGGATGCCGGTCCACGTGTATAAAAGACGCGACCATCTCAGTCATGAGGACTACCAATGCTGATCAAAACCGAATATGAAATACACTACTATACGCAGTCATATTATTTAGTCATTCTATATACATTAGTCACCTAATGTGCTATTTTTATCACAAAATGTATAAAGCAACATTAACTGATTATGAAAATTATGAGAATTCCTTTAATATCGGCGTCGAAATATTTTCAAGAAGTTTCGTGAGGGTCGAAGATAGAATGAATTCTACTTAGCGCTAATGAAAATTCTTTGACACGCTCCCTTCCGAGATAATCGCCGACGCGGATTCCAAAATGTGCCCCATTACAACTATCCTTAAGGATTTTATTTATTCCGGTACATCACTAATAATTCATATTACATCGCGAACAGCCCCCACGTAATTTACAAGTTGTAATACATTTCCTCGTAATTTTAAATTAGAAGACATTTTTGATAGAACTTTGTATATTTTTACATTAAGACAACTCAGGTGTTAAAAGGTTTGGATCATTATATAGTAATAAGGAAGAGATGTACATTTAAATCTATGTAATAAATACTGTCTTGTTTTTACGTTTTTACATCGAAATAACTGGAATGATTTTGTTAAAGCTTTGCCTGGAATTAGGTTGATGGTTGATAAAACAGACGGGCTACTTAGTGTGCCCTTGAAATAGCCCTGACAAGAGTGTATTATGCAATGAAAAACTGTATGGGAATTATGTAGGCTTCCGTGTATACATACCATGGATACTAGTACTTATAAATATATATGTGTAATAGATTTCGAAAATGTATATATCTTCCAACTACAATAAATAGGTAAGCACTCCAAACTAGAGCAGCACGGTGAAGTAAATTCCATGTCGCCAAGACTCAAGAGAGTCGCGTTCAGCAATGGAACGTAAAATATCGCAAATACAAACACAAACAAATCAACAAATACGAATCCTGTAACAATTCTGAAATATTATAAGATAAACAAATTTATTTAGCAGATCGAATATTGACACTGAAAACGTTCCATTGAATTGGCGCGAAACAAGAGAATTGAACGATAAGAGTTCTCCGTTCGTACATTTGTTTCGCGGCGCAACAGAAATACCCTTACTTTTTCCTTTTATCTTTTACAAACTGCCTTCTCGGTGGCTTTATTAAGGGTAAATGGAATTATATACTTTTTCACACAATGCAAAATGACAATCGCGCAGGAACCGGAAACTGTTGGAATTTCAATATCGCGGACGGAACGGTATCGTTTAGTGTTCGCTTCGTCCAAACGGATTTTAATTACACTCGTAACAACTTTTGGGTCCATCGGCTGTCAGAATTCAAAATTCGAACCCGTCCCGATAATTGAACAGGTGGATAGACGTTCGTAGGTGATATACCCTGATTATTGTGTCCTAATAATTTCCTTTTTTTGCTTTTATTTTTTCTTATTTTGATGCAAAGCTGACGTCTCCATTTTTAATAATAATATACTTTATTGCCTCCAAAATCAAACGGTAATAGATAGATACAGATTATATTTAAGTATAGCGTCTATAAATAAAACAGTAAAAATATACTTATAACTGCGGGAAACACGCCG
>DWMG01001025.1:0-16505 GCA_018244855.1 Elbella merops
TATTTCCTATACCACATATAAACTAATCGTTTTCTATAAGGATTTATGCTAACAATAGCAAATTAGTAAAAGTAATAAAATATGAAAACGAACAAAAATATATTTTGTAAAATATTTAAAATCAAAATCGCCGTACCGTCAAATTGACGGCGTTGGTCTTTCTAGTGTTAAAAAACTTATAGACAGAAGGGAAATAGTTGAATACCGATTACTTTATTTATTTATTTGATTATACTCTATTGTAACACGTAAAATCTAGCTTGCTTCTACTTTAGGGAAATGAAAAGAGTCAAACTGCCCGTCCCTTGAAGGAATGGAACGTGAAGGTACAAAAGCAAGCCAGAATTACTTGTTGCGACAAAAGACCCGTATAGTAAAAAAACGAATTCAACATTAAACGCAACATTAACAAAACAACCTATAATCGAAAAAGCTTCAAAATGTAATTAAAAAAGCTGGAAATGAAACGAATCTAAGAAAGAAAATGTAGGTAAACATGATTCAAAAGTCAAAATAAAAATTATAGAAAATAAGAGAAAAAACTATTAGAGGAGTTATAGTTTGCTCAGTGACTTGGTTATTTAAAGTTTCAAGTCGTTATAAATTCATTTGAAAATATTTTCCTTTAGATTTTTCTTCGTAAATTATGTTTAAGTACGAGATTTTAAGTAATCATGATATTATAAATAATATTTTTATTTATAATATCATGATTACTTAAAAATTCATTATTAATGACTTTTTCACGAGACGTTGATTAAGGTGTTGAAAGATTCCGTTATACATTGAGATACGTACATACACAGTAGTCAGATAATAAATGCCTAATAAAGAGATTACTTTTATTTCATTGTAAACAAAACTTTCAGAGGGGTTAATTTTTTTAAATTGTGATTATAATTATGATACATACTTGAAAATAAGGAACTATATATTCTTTAATATCTTGAAATAAGGTTTAATAAAATGGGCACTTTATTAGCGCCATCTAATATACATATGCTAAACTAACTGCAACCAAGAAATATTAGCACCTAACAGCAATAGATGGCGATAGTAGAAATGTGTGCATTGTTTTAATAGATCCAGTTTTTAAAGTTAAACTGCTATTATGCTATCGTTACAATGTTTCTAAATTGGTACTCACCAAGAGATTACATTAACAAAACAAATAGTTCTATTCTTATTTTTATAATATCAGTGACATCTTCCGATGGGCATCTTAACTGGTTTATGTAATTGATATAGCTTCCAATAGATGTCAGTATACGCTCACTGGGTTACCAGTCCTAGAAAGAAATAATTCCCCCATATGTTGGCTAAATCATTATTTTTACTTTTTGTGTAATATATCACTATCGCTTTAATATAAAAATACGTCTTTAAGATTATTAATATCTAAATGCAAATTGGAACTGTATGTTTATTTAACATTATGAAAAAAATAGGTAAGGTAGTTTCGGCCTTAGAGCACTTAAGGAAATACACCACTAAAATCTAATGCAATCCTTTTCCTCTTAAATAATTCATAACAGCCTATAAGAAAGTTTCTTATATTTTTTACAACAAATTAGTTTTAGTATAACTTTATGCAAAATGTTAAGTATTGAGGGCAGCACTATTGCATCGCATAATTCATCTCATTCATTTCATTCGACCGAGGGTCGCAGTAGAAGATTGTGTGTATTGTGTTCCACCTAAAATGGCGGGATTTCGTCAATATGAAAAGTTTATTGAAAACTTTTTTACGTTGCTTTTATGAACGCAGACTAATATTAACTCATTGAAAGTAGTTAAAAACTTCGACAATTATTTATAAAATCAGTAATTTGTGAAAGTTCACCGGTCAGGATGTCGGTTAATTCAAAGTGGCGGTTACCTGACGTTTTTTGTGTGGTGTGTTGAATGGATGACGGAATTACGTTTAATTCGCGGCGCGGGTATGGGTGAGTAAGTGGCTCGGGTTGCTCGGGAACTTATCGAGATGCCTTTCGTGCAGCGCGTGGTAGAACCAAAGTTCCTTTCGCGGACTAGTTTACGTGACGAAAACGGGAAGCCGAAGGTCACGGACGAGGAGTTGCAGGCCGTGACCAACTGTACTCTCAGCAATGCGCTGCGTCAACTCGCCTCTCTCGTGCTCCTCGCTGAGGATATATTCAGCGAGCTCACCTCACAATTGCAAGAGATCACTGAACGCTCGAAAACAGCTCAAACGAAAATTGGAAAAATCAACGAAATCGTAGAAAAATATGACCCTAAGAAAGTGCCAGTCCGTAAGTAACAGTTCCTTACATATCTTGACGGTAATGTTAAGTGGATGCTAATTATTTGAATGTCACTTAGCGAACAAACATTGGCCGGCGCGAGATTCCGATCTTCCACTTCCTCGTTGAAACAACTATCTTTTCGCATTAGTAGCCAACTGTAACCCATACCGGTTTGGCTTCGTAGTACATAACTCTATGATGTATTTATACCTAATTTAGCAATACCGGCTCGTAAAGAAATATACGCCTCTGTAAACTTTTATAAAACGTTAAGATGATCGACTGTTTAATCAAGAATTTTCTTATAAAGGCGTGTTTTAATATATGCCTATCACATAAATAAGCAAATTTCAGTATTATAACCCCTCGATAGGATTCCTAAAGGAGAATCTACCCCAAAAATCCTTTGCAGTCTGAAGCGTCTCAGTGACCATTGTAACAGACAAGTGCAATATCGGCGATATAAACAAGGCTTTATTATTGATGACGTAAGAAGATCTTTTAATTGGTTAATGGTACGATATCATATCATAAGTAGGTACCTATTCGATAACAGTCTAAAAACACACCATATTGTTTATCGTCTCTTATCCATGGACTTACCTAGTGTAACAACAAGCGAATAATTTAATTATGAATGACAAAACGAATATTTTATGTAAGGAAATTTTTAAAACGTTCTACAATGTCTTAACAAGTATTATGAAAATAATAAATAACTTGATTCTTTCGTTATGCTGTTTTCAATAGATTATTTTAATTTTCATATATTATTCAATGATATATTTTAATTTTTTTTTTTTATATTCTTAGATAATTATTAATTTAAACAATTACAGTGAAAACCGTTTGTTTAATTATACAAATCATGAAAGAGACCTTGCGCGAGGTTTTATTAAATGTTATAAAATGTTTACACCTTATTAATAACACGCAACTTTTAATAAATTCCCTTTCAGCTGCCGAAAAGCATGGCACCTATATCCAACAACACAATAAAAAACAAAAATTATTACAGTTTATATACGCAACATTGTTCGAGGGCTTAACTTCGATACTTTCCAAATTTCCTCACGTTATGTTTATAAGAGAATTATGTACTTATGATTTTCTCGGAGTTTACGGTCCTCGAAATTTTTGCATAATAAGCAATTCCTTTCCAAATTACCTACAGCCGCGGCGTTGCAGCGCGGAGATCGAAAAAAATTTTGCCCTGGGCGTCGTCACGGCTCCTGCGAACTCACCGGCGCCCTAAATGGGCACCGGCCCTTAATTTACATTATAATACTCATTTGATTATAGGGAATTATATGGGTCATGAGAGATGAGAAATTTTGCCTTAAATTTATATCAGTCGAACTGCTAACGTCTTTAACTTGAGTACAATTCGAAAATATTTCAGAGACGAATAGTTATTCGATATCTAACCGTACTTCTTTTAAACTACAACATCTACATGTATACGAATTACTGTGTAGCTGTGTCACGAATAATTTGTAAATTAGTAATGAAATTAACGATCTAGAAATCATACTTTGTTTTCACGTACAATTTTTATTCTCCCTATCTGCCCAACAATTTGTGTTCAAACACTTGAAATACCTTTAATAGCAACGCTAAACTAGAAAAGAATGTGTTTAAAATCTGACTCATGAAGAAGGACCTCTGGATAGATCCGAAACTAATCGAGCTATCCCGAGAAAACACGTGAAATACACCGGTACATGTTTAATCAAATACACGTTTAATATTCATTGCTTAATTGCATTAAGCTCTAACGTGTGATCAGATTAAATTAACATAGGTTAATCTTACTTATTTATCACATATCATCTTCAATCGCTATATAAGTGTGATTCTTTTTTAGTTACGTTTATATATGGAAAGTTCTAGTAGTTAGTGGAGTATGGCAATATTCTCACCACCTATTCCATGCTGGAACGTAAATATAACTGGTTAGATGTGGGAGTGGACTACACTCCTGTATCTAACCTTTCGGAAATTACAGCCGTGATGTCGCGTTGTTGTTACAAACAAGTAATTTTGTAAGTAAAGTATACATACAATGAAGTATTAGTCGGAAGAAGTGTTCATACACAAAATTAAATGAAGCGGTAAATCAAAAAGATACAACGAATTAATTATAAATTGAGTTGAACAGTTGCTATCAAGTAAAATTATTAGAGAGCTGTCGGGCAATCTGTTTAATGTAGAGTCAATAGGTTATGAGAATGCCTGCACTCTACGCGAGTATTGAAAATAGCTAGATTTTGCGGAATTCTTACGTAACGATTTTTAAAAGTTTCGTATGTTTACATGGAAAATTCACTACTGTCTTTTGATAGATATACATATATAAATATCATTATTTACAGTTGTACGTTTTCTGCATCGTATTTCATCTCCTTAACAACACTTTGCCTGCATGGCCAACTATGCCCTAGAAACTTCTCATAATCAGAGGACCTGTGTGCAACAGTCCCAACGTATAAATATCGTTATAAGTAAAAATATTTTAAATTATCTCAAACCAATTCACAGTTTACTAAAACCATAGTCTATGTAAATATCTAATGCACGGCGGGCGCATCAAGTATTTGTGCATACACTAATTATGGAGCACCAATTGAAATTCTCAACCTGCGACTCGACTACATTACTGGGGCACCAGTCCGTGAAACTAATTACATTAATTCCCCATAGCAATTAATACCAATAATGCCTGTGTAGCTTAGAACGCTCATAGTACAGTTACGACCTTAAAGTCACTTTATTTTTATTTATAGTGTATACACACAAAACATACAAATCTGACTAGAAATAGGCTCAGATAATCTAGCAGAAACTGTGTACCAAAAAGAAAACTGTTGTGCCACCAAGATTTTTTTAATTAATTTGTCGTAAATTTGTCACCATCACATTTCACTCGTAACAAAACGAATTTTCTACAATCGATTTTAATTTAATACTTTATCAATTTTAATGACACAACTGTCCAAACATCGGTTACTCGGTGTGCATAAAGTTCACGCTTCGTTTTGTCCTCTTTAAAATAATAACTTCTCGTGCGATATTTATTGTTTATGAGTCAGTCTATTCACAACGCAAACCCGTTAAATACAAATACACGCTTATATATCTACTTGCCAGATCGTGTATCAAGAGCTTAGCGTACGAGGCTAAGCAGAGCTCATTGAATAAAACGATCATTCGGGAACCTCATTACATCGTGCTCCTTGAGCGGGCCGCCTTAACAAAAACGCTCCATGTTGATGCATTACCAGCGCTATCTAAAAACCTGTTTGGGTATTCGAACGAGCGCCGTAATGGGAAAAAACACCCAGATTCCAATACGGACCATAAAAACGTCTCGGCTCGAGATAATTCCAAGACCATCCATGATGCGCCGGCACGCCGCTGCGCCGCTTAAGTATTTATTTAACACTTGAAAACTATCATTACCGTTCGCTGTGTGCCATCCAAGACAGCGATACCATTCGCTTTCTTCACAATGGTATAAACCTTTTCGCAATAACATGAGGTTATTTTTAGTATTCTATAAGATACGCGTTCTATTGAAGGTGGCTGGTATTTTAATAGTTTAACCAATACTTGAAACATGTGTACGAATGTTTCGCAAATTTCAACAGAACATATTTTTCAGTTTCAACACACCGTATTTTAAAAAAATAAATGTTATTTGAATGCAATCTTAAAATGGCTGTGCTACACATACAGCCGAATTTATTTAATATCGATACGCCTACACATAGCAAGAAATATTTTATGCGCGTACATTATTTTCATTCTACGTTACCGTATTAACTGGTAGGTAAATACAACAATAAGTCACAGCTTAAGTGCTCTCGGCTCGAAAGTAAGCAGATGACACTGTATTATTTATAAAGAAAACACATGTACAAACATCAAGCCAGTCGCTAACTGGCGTGTTGTGAGATTGTAAATACTGCAATACATTTGACAACCTTTCACCTGAGATAAGCAGTAAGTACCGAGTAAATGATGTACGTGAAGCTCTGTTCTTTTTAACTCTTTGACCGATACTGCATTAATCTAAATATTAACATAACTATTAATTGTAGAACAAATTTTACTGTTATTTGTTAATTTATAATACCTTATTTATCGCATTAGTTTACCGAATAATCCTTAATAATATGGTTTTTGTAATGGAAAGTATTGTGAACACAAATATACAATTTAGACAGGTGAAAAAGTACACCGGTTGCTCTTTGCATTCTTTGAACGTTATTAATGTTATTTCTACAAAATCTAATTTAAATATGTCTACCATATTAATTACTCGTTTATTTATCAACCAAACGTTGCTTTTGTCAATCATCTATAAACTTGCTTAGTTTACAATTTCAGTTAATTAATTATTTTGATTATAATTATTCATTAGCTTAACTCCGATATCTGCCACGACCTACTCGTACCTGCGGTCAGCAGGAAGCCCATAAAGAGCACGGAATTATCGGGTAGATCCGAAGCTAATCGGACTATCCCAAAAAGTACAAAAAACATAAATTTAATCAAGTTACTTGTATGTGTGTTTAGTATTTGTTTACAAATCATTTTCAATGTGAGGGTACTCTGTAATGACACAGGATATACTTTATTGAGTGTTCGGAGACGCTCCTACGAACCTGTTCCAAAAATATGTACAAATCTATTCAAATAAAGTTTTACGGAGTTAATTATAGTTCACAAATTAACATTAACGCAACGTCGGTAAAAACAATTAATAACACCTGGCGTTAGGAGAATCTTAACTAGGCGGAATTTTATTAATAACTTCAAATGTAAACTTTGGTAACTCAATCCGTAAATTTACGAGTAAGCCCTGCTGCAGTATACTTTTCACGTCAGTTCTTTGTTGGGTTATTTTCTTAGCTACTGAGTACACACTCGTTTTAACTCACGAAAATCGTGTTGCAAATTAGACGAAGTAAGCTTATCATGATAACGTTTATTTTGTTGCTTTTCATTTTTTTTCTACAAAAAGTATCAATGTTATTGTGTTGAATTATTTTGTCTTAAAACGTCTGAATAACGTTGTCTAAGGCGTATGAAGTCTGCCAACCCGCACTTGGCAAGCATGGTAGACTATGGCCTTAGCCTTCTCATTCTGAGAAGAGATTTATACTAATGAAGATATGATAAAAGGGTTGGTAAAGTTGATTCCGTTAAAACTAATTGTGTAACTGAACTATGAATAAACAGAACGATTAATCCATAGATATAAATATTTGCACAGAATTTCAATGGAACTTATTAAAATACAGTAGGCTAACTAGATTCCTGTTCGATAGGACCATTTACGGGCTAAATATTTATGAGAGTAGAACAACAAATGTACTAGAATAGAAAACCACGCTTGTATTTACGCAATTGTTTGGGGTCGTTGACCGATAAATCTTATCAGTTTTCTTTGTGACCGAGAAAGGAGTATGTGTTGGAAGCATTAATTAGCGCTTGCGAAATCAGGTAGCAGAGTGTTGATACACACGTACCGACGTGTTTGTTAATTATCATATAAGTGGTGAGACTCGCATGAAATATTAAACAAGTTGGCAAAGCAGCGTCTATTCGACATTTTGTTTACGAGTGCTACACTACAGTTCTCGTTGCAGATATTATTAGATGAATGGTTTTTTAATTCTAAAGACTAGTATTAGATTCCTGAGTAAAATTCGTCCTGTTATAGCGTGTTTCCAGACAAAAAATAAAACTAGGATACGCTAATAATACACCTGGTTTCTGTTGTACTTCTGCGGGCGACAAATTGTCATCGTTTACCCCGTACTTTGGAGAGCATGTTAGGTTCGGGCCTAGGTCTTAGGATCCAACAATATCTGGACAGCTACTATTACGTATCTGCCAATTCTGCGCCGGAAAAGCGTGGCTATGTATGCTCCAAGCCTCCCATAACTGCAAGAAAATTTTTTTCCCAACGATGACAGGTAAAAAGTGTTACAACTATGTTCGCGATACGGGCGCTGATATTTATTTATTTATTTATTTATCCTTTAATGTTGGCAACAAAAGGCGGACTTAATGCCAAGTGGCATTTTCTACCAGTCAACCCAGGTGATGATTTACAAACATAATATTTTAAACCTAATGAAATTGTACTGAACACCACGTTAATTAATATTCCAAAGCTTAGGAAAAAGTTCAAGATTTGTTCACGTTATAAACTCACGACCGATGACTAAGTAAATAACAATATTATAATTATCATATGATTACGTTTTCACTTAATTTTAAACGTAATGAATTCGTCTTAAACACATGTATTATATAACTGATTATTTCTTTCAATACAAAATGATCTTCGCAATATAGGCACCCTAATCTGTTCAGAATAAGGGCAGCGATTTTCCTAAGGACGCTGTGGTCTGTAACGTGATTCAATATGCATATTCGTTGCATATAATGCAATAAGGTCTATACGCACTGTCAGTTAATATTATCCTTTTATATATAAATAATATTAAACATTTAAAAAGTTTCATGCGACTGTATATCGCGAATGGTTTGTAAAGTTAAGCAATTAGCGACCGTGAGTTGCAAATTTTCTAAAGCGTTTTAATGCCTGCTTCAGTCGGCATTCTAAGTAATGAACCACGATTGTTATTGCAAGATAACAACGTGTAGACCTTAAATAAATGTGTTCAGTTTACATATAATAAATATAGAACAAAATTGTGACAGTTTTATCAAAGAGGTCTTAATAGCTGGATGTGAAGAATTTTGAGAATGAATTAATATTTACTAAATATAAGAAAATTTAAGTATCTACTTTTCCGTATAATCGAATATGTTACAAGAAAATTATTAATGATGGAAAGTGTATCCGGCTCTTAATACTCGTACGTCGCCTATCACACAATGCAGTCTCACTGTACGAAATTATAATGCGAGTTCTACGTTATCTTTTTATTCTCCAAAAAATTATGACGAGATTCCACTGAAAATTCCTTTTTTATTCTTTTGGAGCGTCATCTTTGGAGACTGTTTGTTCTTACTTTTCGGCACTCCTTTTGTTTCGTAACTTCGTCCTGATGCATGAGACACACGTTTCTTTTCACGCTTACATATTTTTTCCTTTTGTTTTTACTATTTACTTCGACGACATGTTAGTAAGTTTTACAGGATTTTTAACTTAGACATGGCACGAAGCGTGACGTGAACAGTGCTGTAAAAACTATTGAATTTCATTACGAGCCCATTTTATATTCATAGAAAATTTATAAATTCATGAGATGATCTTTTACACCAGTGCAAAGTGATTCAAAATGAAATGTCCTTAGTTATATTTTGCATACAAACTTTACATTATTGATTTCAGTTCATATTCCTATCCAGTCTCGCAAACACGTTATTTATTTATGACATATTCAGTGACAACCTTGGATTATAATCTTGAATTATATGTATAAGTTATACCTCAAATAAAAATAGACTATCCTCTAAGCAACTCCAAGCGAGGGATGTTTAAGATAAAACAAGAATGATACTGCAAATGAAGACAATACTAGTAATGTATACGTAACATGACTATGTAAACGTAACATGGCACCTGTAATCCCCGAAGGGGTAGGCAGAGGAGTGTAGTAGGTACACTCCCACGTTTCACCAGTTACGTTTACGTCCCACAGGATAGGTGGTGAACCTATCACCATTCACCGGACATAGATCCAGACTCCGTGTCACCACTTGAAATTCAAAATTAGGAAAATCAAATTGTACCTAGAGAAAAGAGAACCTTATAATTGTAACATATTACAAAGAAACAATTAATCTGAACCATTTAGTCAATTGTAAACAATAAAAACGTGAAACTACCCTTTCAGTTGAAACAACACAATGAAACCGCCTGTCAATCCCGCTGTTTGCCTAAGAGTTAAATATATAATGGATTTAGCACCAACACTGTTTATTAATATTGTAAACATGCTAATCTGGTTACTTAGGTGACAGTGAATACACAACCGACCTTTAATGGATCTGTTCCACAAATAACATGTGACAAGTTGGGAGGCGTCGAAACGAACGTTTTTCCATTACATTTTTCAACATCATTCCCTTCCTTCATCCTTCATCATTCTTCTATCCGAGACCGCTGCTGCACAAGCGTAGCGTAGGACGTCCTTCGGCTCAATGGGATGAAGTTCTGCTAAAGGCTGCTCCCAGAAGCTGGATGCGAAAAGCTGAGGCGCGATGACGCTCATTTGGACAGACCTAGGTCAGGTAGGTAGCTAATGATGATAGTGAGTCCTTTATAGTTCCCTTGTTAAAAAAAATATTTTCTAAGATTGAAAAGAAAAAAATGCCATAGTGTGAGCCTTAGACAGACTTCACGAAATAAAGGAACGAAACGAAACAGAATTCATATTATATAAAACGATGAAGTAATGAAAATTTTGAAAAACTGATATTTTACGATAAAGTCCGCATAGAGCTATAACCTAGGTGTTGCTATGCTTGATATTAAATTTTTCTTAAGCGATAGTAAATAACTTATCAGATAAATGGCGCTAAATTTCTTTCAAAGAGCATAAAAAAATCCCGACGCATTTGTACATTACAAAAATGTTAATATTTAATCATTCAGTACTATATAAGCGATAGTATTACCAACATCGCTCGCTGTACGACAAGTGGATGATTCGCATGGAATTCAAATAGTTGAGAGGTAGGTATTTGGTTTTGGTTTAAATTAATAGACATGCAAATTTTGAATTTGTTGTTCTATTGTTCAGTTGCGTCTTTGTATCAGCGTTTTCGTGTACAGACTACTTATTCCAGACCGCTCGGTGCAAAAGCCAGATAAGTTCTAAATGCACTACATTTATAGAGGTACTCGTATCAAAGAACCCAGCTTCTGAGATTATTTTTGTCATTGTCAAAAGATGTTTTAATATGAAAATAAATTCGTATGTTATAAAATAAAATATGTATCTAAGACATATTATGGATATCAAGTACGATTTTCATTACTGCTTTAGAAATTTTCTTATGGAGACTTAGACCGTATATGTATGAATACATACTCGTATCTTCGAATATCTCTAAACTTGGCCATCGATCGTAACTTAGGCAGAGTCCGCACTATGTCAAACAGTTGATAAACATTTATTGTATATATGTAGAAGGACATATATATCTGTAAATATACATACATATCTTCACGTCTAGATCTATTTATTTATCTATTTCCGTATCTTTATTATCAGCACCTATCCCATTGTGAGACGTAAACATAACTGGTGAAACGTGGAAGCGTAGTATCTGCTATCTATCTCTTCTAGCTAGCAGCTAGCAGCTAAGCTGTCTATCTCTTCGGGGATTACAGGCGTGATATAACGTTTAAATATCTTTACTGTATCTATAAAAAGAACAAACTTGTGCTCATAATACAAATATTTCACCAGGTGGGATTGAACCCACTGCTGAAGTACGAGACGAACTGGCCAGTAACGTTAGTTTACTGAACCGATAAACAATTTTCTATGTAAACGTACCTTAGGCGCTGGTGTAAATTGACGCCTAGCTATGTAGGTATCTATGTATTGCAATGTACATATATTAGTATTCAGGTGTTCATGCCGAGGTCTGTAAAATTCGCCAGGGTCTCTCAGCTCATTAACATTATTGCCATTTGCATAAGAAATTGAATGCAATTTTTCTCGGTGCGATTTAAATTCATTTGAAATAAAATGTTTAGACAGCTGCCTATATTTTTTATTTTGCATGCTTCGTTTAAAACTGGATGAATTTAAATTTGAAATAAGAGTCACAAGGGCTGAAGGAAGCCCTTATTATGCTTGTAGGGTTTGATTAAATTTTTTTTTAGGAAAGTCTTCTTCAGATTTAAATATGAATTTAACAAAACCTATTTGTGTGTGAATAAAACGTTTTGTATTTGTCATAAATTCTTTACAAATATAAGTACAAATGTCATTGAAGATATATTGAAAATAATGACATTTGTAAACTTCAAACTCGAGTTTTTTCATTTAATGTGTACTCGTCAATAAGCATGTTTATATCTACGTTTCTTAAGGTACAAATGAAACTCTAAAAAGCGAAGTCAACTTTTTCACATTAATCAACGAAAAACCCAATGTAAATAATTACACAACTGGCCATAAATACTGGCAGTAAACAGATCCAATGAAGCAGCAGACGGGAATTCCTTAAAGTCATTAATTTTATTCTTCGTTAGGGCGCAACGAGACGCCTCATGCTCGGAAATAATGTATTGAAGCATTAAACTCATCTGTTATATCTGCACTTGAATTTAAATTATAGTCGGCGGGAGATAATTGGTAAATTATGACTGGATTTCCATTATTAAAGTTATAAATTGCGGCAATATTATAAATCACAACTACTTAAAATGCTGCTTTATTTTAAATTATCGTGTATAATACTAGTAACATTCAATTATTTTTATGCAGGAATTGGAAATTTCTCATAATATTATGTAAATATTTATCATGTGTTAATTAAAAGGCGCCTAAAAAGACAAAACATTTTGACTTAGTGTTGTGAAATGTTATCAATATTAAATGAATCAGATTTAGTGATAACTAAAGAACACTTGAACTTCCCCTTAATACAGACTATAGGAAATATTTTATTATACATATTCTTAACCATTTAAGTAATGATTAAATTACTCACTAGTCTCATAGGCTGGACCGTTATTAAAAATGAAATACCTGTGACATTAATATGAGGTAATGACTAGTTAACTACTTGTGAACACACGAGTACCTTGTCATAAATGCATATATGCGTGTCATATCTCTCCGTCCATCTGTTTGTCTCTAAGTTTAAAAACATTTTATCAGAATTTAGGCCAGAATTGTACAGTATTGTATTCCGTAGACGGTGATCAACCACTTAGTTGAGAGAGCTTAGTTAAATCTATAACATTTATTTTACACTTTTAAACTAAACACAACTTAATATTGCATAGATTTTTTTATGGGACATGAGAAGCGAACAAGCAAACGGTAGCGAAGAGAATGACTTCACAGTGCCAATTTCAGGATAATATACAAAAAACTAGATATACAGCAGCTTGACAATTTAAAGATATAAAAATAATTTTTAAAATATGTTAAACTAATTCATATTACCTTCTCAATACTTCTTTTTCCAATTTTCAAATTTTTGTTTTAACTTTTCCTTATCTGGGTAAACAGCATTCAAAATAATGAATTCTTTAATCTTACAGCTTATTTAAGATTTCACAAAAATCATTTCATCTACACTAAACTATCCATCATACCAAAACTATCACACCAAAAATGTGAATAAAGATATGTACTCACAAATACATACCAAAGGACCATCTTCGATATGAAAACACAGAGAAAACGAAAAAAAACTATAACATTATAAACATAAGCATGATGCTCATCATACATTTTATTTATATATATTTCCTTACCCGTCGCACTACCAATAACTGAAACGTCTATGTTATTTCGTCTCAAATCATACTTTATAACGATGTGGAGAGCATCCGTTCCATTACCATAGGAATCCGATGTCACGGCTCCGTCGAAAGTCGGTCAGAAAAACCGCAATATTTTATGAGGTAAAACGCGGCCACATCTATCGTATAGGGAAGAGCACTTCAATTTATGTGCGTAATTAAGTGAAGTTTGCGTTGGAGCCGCCGCTCGGCACTTTCCAGCGGTAAATGAAATTTACGTACGCCTCTACCTTACGAACGTACCTTAGGTTTTTGGTGTAAGCTACTGCCGATTCGCGTTATATTTTAATGAAACGAATGTACGTGGGAGTTTACTACACTCCTCTACCCAGCCGTACGGGGATCACGGTTGTGAAGTTACATTTTTTTTACACATCATCATCATCATCATCACATCACTATCAGCCTGTCATCGTCCACTGCTGGACATAGTCCTATCCAATGGCACGCCACTGAGCTCGATCTTCTCTTCTTCTCCTTTCTCTTCTTCAATGTTTTACACCATTTTAAAATGAGAACAGAATTAATTGATAGCACAGTGTATGGCAAAAGGGACCGGGTTCAGCTGAAGCCTTGAAAAAACAACACGGTCATTGAATCAAATCTAACGGTAAGTCCAACAACTACGGGATATTAAACAATCTTTTATTTAACCTTTCATTTTATACAAGCAACTTTTTTTAATTAATAATAATTATTGGAATCTGAGCTACATGTACAAAGTTTTAAGCAATAAAATTGTATGCATGGACATTTGATTTCAATTTCACGTGATCTAATGGTCGATGGTTGAATTTGATAATAGGCTTACAGTTTAGTAGCTTTAAATATCAGAAAGTTAAGATAATCGCGGTAGAAAAAGATAAAGATAAACAGATGCAGCATTCGCTGTTCAACACGTAAAACTGATAAACAGTTTCTACCGATTTTAGTAGTTTTACTGGATTACCTGGGTGGTGTAAACATGTAAGGGTGGAATGAAGATCAACGAAAGGCTATATGTAAAAAGCTGATTGTGTGGCTAGCCGTGGATGGGGTTTTATGGTAAGCATTTGTCCAGCAGTGTACTGATGCAGATTAATGACAATGATAATGTGAAGGTAATTTAATTATTTGTTTTATTTCCATAAATCACTACCGCCTGTCACATAGACTGCAATAGAAGGCTTTTAGTCTCGAAACGTAAGAGAAAAGGGTGCCCAAAACGCTGACTGCGCTCAATTACATTAATAATCTTTAGTTCGCCGAAAACGGTAATACTTTCTCCAGTAGCAACTAAATCTGATTCAGTAAGATGTTAAGTAAAAAACATTTGAGGATAGGTATGGATCGAAAGATAAAAATACCTATTTAATATGCAAACGACTTTATTTGTCTATTGAAAAGAGTCTTAAAAGAAATGGAGAGGTAGAAAAGTGGTTAGGTAGTAATTTAAGCAAAATAAAACATAGATTACTTTTGAAATGTAGTACAGTTAGATTATCTTTTGCCACTTTTAATTGTTTTCGTTTAAATAATTTTCCATCTTCGTTAATATTTAAAATCGACGTACGATAAATGTGATTACTATTATGTAATGATCTATTTATTAAATATTGTATTAGTGAAGGTACACATATATAAATATGTTGTTCATATTGTACATTGTGAAATACATCACCAGTATTTCTAAGTTCACTGCTAGACCTATTGTGGTATTTTGTCCATAATTCCTACTCTGAGCATTTCAGTTAGGGATTGCAGAGCACGGCTTCGCGCTCTGCCTATATGGCTACACGTAGGTGGCCAGGATATGTAACCGTGCCTAGACAGACCTAGCCATACCGCGATGGGTAGAGCTTACTGGGCTTCTATGGCGCTCTATACCTCGAAATGGGGTCGGGTGATATATTCTTTTCGTGCCCTCATGCGACGAATAAAGTGAATTAACAATAGATAATAAAACAGATTCTTTATACAAAATTATATGAAAATAGAATCATGACAACCCACACATTTAAATTGACATACATCCAATAGACATATTTTGAAACATCGGTGTTCTCTGTCGGTTATTTATCAGGCAGTGGTTCCTTTTTACGTTTATATTTTATCACGAGGATGACAAATATGTTTGGGTTAATCGTTTGATCTGTAGGGTCATCGTCGTATCTGTCTGCTCAGCTCCACTCAACTCAATCACTCAAAATGACGTGGAAATATTTAGGTTGGAATTCTAGAAATTCAGGCGTTTTTACAAAGTTTTATCATGATATAGGATTATAGGTGTTATAAATAGATGATGTTTAAATGTAAACGTCACGCCTGTGATTGCCGAAGGGGTAGGCATAGGAGTGTAGTGACTATCATGTTACATTTAGGTACGTCTCATGGTGAGCCTATCGCCATGCGCCAGGCACAGATACGTGTTTAGAGTTCGATATTTTTTAAGATGAATATAACTAAATTAAATGTACTTATAATTGAACTTTGTTACGGCTTAACTTACGTATGTTACCCTGACAGCAGCAGGCAGCTGCGACGGATTCTGAAGAAATGTTTAATAGAGAATCAACTGTCAAAATGATACATAGTCCGGCTTTAAATACTCTTTGGTTCCCAACCCCCATACAAATGCTAAGCAGCTTCATATCTAAATAAATACTCTTATTTTGATGGTTCATCCAATAACTATCGAATTGGATGGTCTATCGGTC
>DWMG01001026.1:0-16504 GCA_018244855.1 Elbella merops
AATTATCGTTTTAATAATGACAATTAATAATTTGATGTCTGTATTTTTCCTAAATTATAATATATGTACGTCTTATAGAATAGGTGGTGACCTTTTTGCCACGCTCACGAGCAAAAATCCAGACTCTTAGTTACAGTGTTTCAGAAATTTCAATATGGAAAAATCTATAATTTATTATTATATATGCAATACTTAGATATGATAATCATTATACATCAATAATTATAAATGACAAATATTAAATAAAGTGATCACAATTAATATTTAAAAATAATTACCTTAATAATTTTAAATTATAATTGTAATGTTATGTTTTATAAATACTGAAATAAAGACATTTATTTGTTATATTTGCGATGTTTGGTAGTAAAAAAATTGCCATATATTTTTAGCGTTGTTCAAAATACGAACGATTTGCACGTTCGCAGTAGATGTTCAAGGTACGTCGTCTTATCTGCAATATGTTGGAGCGCGGATGATAGAGCGATATTTAGATGACTGACAGGTGGAGGTAGGCACAGGGTATAGTAGTATAGCGATTAAAGGATTGGCAGGTAGTCTGTAGCGGGTTTGTTTAATGTTTCAAATATATATGTAACGATTTACATATGTATATACGAATATTGTACTACCTGCTATGTTTTCTTGCGTTCTTAATGAGATTAATAATTTTTATTCACAGAAGAAATGTTAATAAAATCTGAAGAATATCATATAACTGAAAGTCACCTAAAGAAAACCATTCCCATAGTTTCGATTAACTTTAACTTATTAAAGTAATAGATAAAGTCAGAAGTAATATTACGTAGGAAATTTCGGCATCCAGCTTCTGAACGCAGCCTTCTGCGGTTTCTCAAGAAAGTAAGGAAGGTGCAATAGAAACGATCATTATTATACTACGTAAACAACTTTTGAAGATTTCCTCTAATATTAGAAACGCCCTGTGGGTGATTGGCCCAGTTTCATACAGCTTTACATCAAAGGGCCGGAAAAGTATTCTGTGCCCAAAAGGACCTGAAATTAAGGAACCTTTTGAGTGGGTCTCTTTTGTTCTTGCCGCTGTTTCTTAGGGCCCCAGGGGATCGGGATTTATGATCAGTTTTAAAGAGTTCTCGTTGGAAATTCTTTTGCCATTTTTGTGTTAGCTGAGTGACGATAGAAGAAATAGATGCGTTAATGAATTACAGTCATCTCGAATAACGTTAAGACAATAATGTCATTCAGGCGTTACATTGATGAGATATCAATACGCATTTATTAAAATGGAAGTTAATAAATTCAATAAAGTGTACTTAAAATTATTTACATTATAGCTATTCAAAAAGAGCCAAAAGAGTCTAATAATGAAACTGATGTTACGTAATGATGAAAACGATTCGTTAAATTATGTAGTGATTAAAATACACTATCTGGTAGTTACAGATAAGAGATTAGATAGGTAATAACAAAGAAAAAATCAATGGGGACGGCGAGTACACGTTATTTTGTTTAGAAATATTTCGTGATTTAACTGTTGTATGTATATAATTATTTATATTAAATTTTTATACTGAATGACAGTTGACAAAGGTGAAGTATTTCTTAGAATATAAACTAGAACGTGTAGTTTCAAGAATTAGACATATTAATGTAATTTTTTTACTGACCACTACCAACTGCTGTCTGATAAAGTGTAATTTAAAGTAGGGAGTACTACGAGTGATGAAGTATCTGAGTGAGATATCAATTAAGCCTAGATCATTAAAAGAGTTTGATGTTCTCACGACTAATCCCAGAGTACACTTCAGACACAAAGCTGAGTTTTTAGTTCCTTCAGACCGAGTTAAAGCACGGTAGAAAAAAGTATAGAAAAGTTAAATCTGTATAATGCAAGTATAGTACATTATACTTTAATTGATTTGTACCGCAAACTATCCATTGAGTTATCTGTCTATTGTTTATCTCACAATACAAAACTGATATTTACCAACAAAATAAAGAACAACGAAACATAAAAATGAAGAACAACACAACAACAAAATAAAGAACAATGGAACATGCCTAAATCGAACGTGCCTAATCGAACGTACATTAATACCGCATGTCTAAATGTACATTAATACCGCATTATTTTGATGTATTCGTAAGCACGCAGCTGATTACTTGTGGTATGTTTGCGAATTTTATACATGCGCCATTAATGTTTTTAACTGTATCCATTCAATAATATCAGTAGCATTATGGGCACGTGGCTTACCACGCGTTACGTCATAACCGCATGTGGTGTTACTCACAGTGTGGTTGTATTGTTTAAAATTCTGCGTGAGTAATCAAAGCGTTCAGTAATTATTATTGTAGAAATTAAAATACCACAAACACCGCGGTCTCTTTTCTTTAAATAGTATTTGTGATCTGTCTTGTTGTTTTACTGTTAGGTATTTCTTGCATATCTACTTACATGTTTTAAATTGTGCACCGGTTTAATTTGCGTTAGTTTTTGGGATAGTCCGTCCTTGGACCTATTCCAGTTTCTTTTTCATGCGCTCTTGGTGATAGCAGCGAGGTCACGGGAGAGTTTGCAGACGGAAAAAATATAAATGTAGATGTCGATACATATACGTGATTTTGAAATTTTGAATTTAAATTCCTATATAAATTGTATCGGAATTTAAAGTGAAAAACAAATTTGGCAGCATTCATTGAATATTTGATTCGAATACAATATTCGAAAATGGTATCATGGTCTAACTATGACTACTCCTCACAGTGTTTTATTCACACCCAAGGAAGCTTTATTTCTTCATATAGATTTTAATAAACCATATTGTTATTATTAATATTTTGTTGTTTTATTTCAAAGAGTGTGTTTTATTGTGGATTGATTTTGTAATAGTTACAATTGTTGAATAATAATGTTTTTTCGATTTCATATTAGACACGATCGGAATTTTAAAAATTCTCTTCATGTCGAGAGAGATCATTAAAAATATGCTTTCGTAATTTTATTAAAAAATGTGCAAGCTCTGAGCAATGGTACCCTAGACGACTATTTAATGATGTAATGTGCAGTTTGAAAGTTTAAGTATCATTTGGTGCAACGGTGAAGGGCGACATCGTCAGGAAATTTGCAAATATATGCATAGGTATATAATTATGTATGTAGGTATACAGCTATTCGTAAAGTTGTCCGAGGCGCGGGAACTCAGGCTTCGTTCTATATTCTACATAAGTATGTAGGTATATATATTTAGTTTATCAGTCTGGTTATTATTAAAACAAGCTGTGTACATCTTTGGTATTTGATGGCTGTGTGTGAAGATGTCTCGTGATAAAAAATGTAAAGTTAAGTTAGAAAATGTAGCTGGGAACATACGTTATCTAATATTAAGTACTTATACAGGAGCGTAACACCCCTTATTGACTTACAACAGAAATGTATTTTGTAATCTGAAATTGTGAGAAGTTAGCGTGACCTTGAGCGCTATCAGTACACCTTTTTTATGCCGAGTAATAAATTGATACACTTGATATAACATCACGCCTGTATTTCTCTGAAAGGGGAGGCAGAGGAGTGTAATAATCCCACGTTTCACCTGTTTTGTTATACGTCCCACAGGATTAGCCTGTTGACATACATTATATCGGGCACAAAACCAGACTCCGAATCAATACTATGAATTTCAAGTTAGAAAAACCCAATACTAACGCGGAGATCGTACGAAGGATTTCTCGCTCAACAGTACACCAATGAGGCAATCAAGGTAATGGCAAATGCCATAGATTTATCATAATACGTGCAATTGTTCAGCATTTAAATTCTTTATTGAAAGTTATATGCGTTTGTTTTTAAACGTATTACGCAGTTCATACGGGTACAACAATATGATCATAATAAATCAGTCAGAGTTACGAGTATTTTATTTAAGTACATACAATTGTATTTGCGTTTTAATGGAGAACTGCATAAATGAGTCTCATTATACGAGCCCCTTTTTTATGAAAGGAGTAGTAAAGAGTAGTGAAAACTGGCCGTCGCCGCCTACTGCCTACCTTAAACAGAACTGTGGAAATGGAACTGTGAATGTCAATTAAATTAAGTAATATTGGATTTTCAATAGCTAAACTAATGATTTAGCAGTGTTCCAAATTTGAACGTAATTTTTTTTATTCGATTGTTATTGGTTATAATAATATGTCAAAGATAATATCTCTCTATACTTCTACATTGTGCTACTCTTTGACCACAGATTATACAGACTATAGACGAATCTGACATTGATAATATGAACTATACATTTATACAGTTCACGTCAGGTCTCTCACGGGGTAGGCAGATGCTTAATTTATGGTTGTTTAATTTTATTTCATTTATGGTATTTTATGTTATCCTCTTGCACGCATATGGTAAGACTCATACAAAAACCTTTTTACGAAAATTCTGTTAGATCTAGAGTGATCAGAATATCATTTTGCTTATAAATAATGTCATATTAGCATGCAAGTGTGTGACTTGCCACGTGCGAGACGCCTGCCACTGAACTTGTCATATGATTGATACGCCTGTCTCTGTCGATCAGCATTGACGCATTTGGTTGAGATATTCATGCAGTATTGACAGCATATTGCTACTTTAAAGTACCTACATGCGGTTCATTTCATCATCTTTATCATCAATAATTAGGTCGTCCCATTGTTGGACACCAAAATCTCAGAATGAGGAGGTCATCGTGTGTCACGCTGACCAATTGCGGATTGGCAGACTTTACACACGTTCAAGAAACTAACGGTTATTCATATTAAATAAGCTTATTTGCTCCACACTAAAAAGTTGATAACAGTTTGGTATTTAATTGGAAATCCAGAGAGATACTTCAGAAACTTCTAGAATGCAAGTAAGTTTTCTAGAATGCAATCTGACGCTTGGCGCTAGTGGACATCTGCGTCTTGAGATGATAACTTCGAAGTCAGACGTTATTAAGTTTAATTATTCAGTCTTGTTATACACTAGACAGTTCTGTTCGGTTAATTATTATTGATCTTGACTGCTGAGTCGTGGCTTGTAGATATGATTCCTCCCCGGGAAACATATTTGGTGGGTGCAAGAGTCATGTTATTTAGGCATTTATAAAATATTTAGTACTCTCGAAATTCGTTGGATAACCAAGAGCACTACGTTTGTCTCTAATGACTTTATTAATTCCATTGTTTTGTTTGTATTTTTTTTAATATGATATCTACAAGAAAAATTCCAATATCAGATAAACTGTTAAAGAATTATACATACCAAATTAATAAAATACCATGTTAGTCGTATACAAAATTACTTGTGAATCGACTGTCCATTGAAAAATCGTCTATCCATGAATGATAAATATTTACTAATACTATTTACTCCACTATCCAGTGATATGTAACATTAGTTTACGAATTCTCTGATTATCATAGCATAGACTTTACTTAGTTTGTGACCAGATGTACAGTCATCTGAAAATTTAGTCATTTGTGACTCCTTCAAAGGTATTACTATTATTCAGTAAAAGTATTTCAACATCGACCATTAAAATAATAAGCGGACAGTTATACAAGAAATTGTTTAATAAACCGTTATAATTTCGAGCGACATAAGTCGTAAATAACTGTAAGATCAAGTCCATACTGCACCCAGTCAAGTCTATAATTAGTTCCACTTAAATATGAAGACGGTAGATAGTGGAGTGATTTAAATTTATTGAAGGGGCAAAATTGATTTTACATTATTTTTTGCGCGTCTAAAAGCTTGTGTTAAATTTGTATGGCAAAATTTTTACAATCTATATACATACGAGTATGTAGGTATGTACATACCTTAAACTTCACTTCCCTAATTTTGATACATATCGCTAATTTGCGACTAGAGTATAATATGTCAAAAACAGTTTTAAAAACATTCTGAAAAGTTTGAAATCGTAATTATTATATGACTGTTATAATATAATATGACTTGTAGACTATCCTATGATATATAGCTATTACAACGTCAGGTGACTTGTCAGGGAGTTAGGAAATTTGTTGACCAAATCCCAATCTGAAATCTAAGCTCACATCCATTTAATTCCCCCTAAAAACATCGTGCGAGCTTATTTAATATAAAAAATTCTCTTATTTAATCCATTCAACCAAATTTGGCGGAACTCTGGCTTTGGCTGGCTCATTTACATTCCCTTCGTAGTCCATACATTGTATACACATTACGTAATCAAATTATCCATGTGTGAACGTGAACGTGGAAGCTAGCATTTACATGCAATATGATAAAAATTTATGGAACCGTTGCTTAGCAACGCGACCATGAATCACAGACCGTAATAAATGTAGTCTGTGCTAGAAAAGGTGTGTTAATATTTTGTCTATGGCTCTTAATATTGTAGCGAAACAACTTTACAATGATATTGCAAAATATTCAGGATATAATTTATTAAGTACCTACATAATTTAATATTTCATTTAATAAAAATCTACGGTCAGGAATGCATAGAGTTTATCGAAGATAAATTTTATGAATTTGTCAAAATGACATGTAAATTTTCAAAGTACCTCGCGACGTCAGGAACAATGAGATGACTTGTTGCAAGCTGTCCAATGAATGAACACCGTTTATATAACTCATCGTAACTCATCATTACGCCAATTATAATTAGCGGGCGTAATTATTGCAATAATTTGTTGCTAGTGACGGTTATTTTCATTAGACATATTATACTAACGTCATATATGTATTTATAAGCGTATTAATGAAAACCTAATGGTTGCTAAACACGCATGTTTCATAGGGGATCAGGCGATTAGATCATCCCTTCGAATTAAAACGTTTTCCCCTATTTGAATTTAACATTCTTTGATATGACGCATCGATATTATTGAAAGTAAAAGAATTAAATACGTCGTTACGTACGTTAATAAGAATTAACGTCTATAATTATATTTATTTAAAAAAATCGAAGTCAAAAGCAAAATTATCGAAAATCGATTGACACAGAAATCTTTTCTTAAGATAAATAAGCCAATAATGTTTATTTAAGCTTCGAAAGATTTACTGACCACGGATAGGATACCACTTTAGGTACAAGACTTTAAAGATATATGAAATGTGTCATCCGTTAATATCGAATAATATTTAAAAAAAACATTGAATAACAATGAGGAAAAATAACGACATTTACTATACAATAATAAATAGAGTTATAAATCTTATGCATAACTTATAATTTTTCACAATAGGTTTGTTTATGCAAAACTGGCAGGAACACAAAGTCGTTGTATCTACAATTATCGCGATTGCTTCGCGTCCTAGACAATGCAGCTCAGTTGCTCTTGCGCATGAGACATACATACATATGTACATATGTACGTACATGACACATACATACAATGGCATTGAGATCGGCTAATTTATAATTCAACAGCCATCCAGTGTCCGTAACCACGTATTTTCTATACGTACATATGTAGATTGTGCGCTGGATATGAATGTGTTTGGTACAGAAATTGAGAGAATAGAAAATAGAATAGAAGAAAGAGGGAAGAAAGTGGACTTTCTTTTAGGTGCAAAGAGTAAAAGTATTACTTGAAGTCAATGATGTTGTGTTTAGGAGCAATAGCTATAAGAGTACAGAACAAATGTTTAATTATTGTAGTTGTTATTGATATTTTTTTATTTTATAAGTAAATATGTGTATATGAATTTTATGAGTCGTTTTTGTGCACAAATGGAAATTGGGACGAAAATGTAATTTGTAAAAATAAACTACTACTATAGTAGGTTATTTTAATACGTATTGTTAATTGTACCTCAAAGACATGCAATTTTTTAATTCTTTTAAATTTTAATTTGAAGTCACAAATGTAATACGAGTACTTTACGTGATCATGTACTTGTTGTACTTACACTTTATATAGTTATATAAAATTGTACATATTACTAATGATAAATTCAATAATTATACTAACAACCTTTAGTAAATGATTAAATTCATTATCAAGTTTCCGAAGTCGTGTACGAAGAAAGTGATGAATCTAAAAGAAACACCTCAGATCTGTAAGGACAGAGACAATCGGTATCTGCTTACTTCTCTGCTTATCCTAATAATGGATGTGTCGAGATAACAATAAAAATAAAAGAAACGTAAAATACGTCTGTCCGTATAAAGGAATATTTATAAATGTAAAGCTAAAAGGCGGTTTTGATAAGGAGTTTAAAATGTCAAAGATGTAAGACGAGAACGTTAACAAAGAATATCATCACCCCAATAATCTAGTTCGGAACTTTGATAAGGTTTGTTTTGACAAGTCAGTAATATCTGCGTATGTCGTTTTACTTTTTTCACAACTTACGGTTGATAAACAAATACATTTCATTTGTTTCTCAAGTAAAGAATGTTATAAAATGTCATTAGTTAATATTTTAAATTAATTTGAAGTTGTATTTATATTACATGAACGCATCTATCAGGTGTATTTAATCACATACAGATGAAGTTATTGACTGTCATTTAAAACTTTTTGCTATCTGTCATTAATTACAAGAAATTGGCGGGAAAATCACTAATTTGACATTTACATTTAGTTTTTTTTCAATGAGTCCTGTATTAATTAAATAGATCGAGTAATTCAAATGATAATACTGTAACATAAACACACCAAGATCGTGTATTTAAACTCTTATCTAAACGTCGGCCTTGCAACGTTAGTACTTGTTACTAAGTTACCGTGTATATCGACTCACTGTGTCGAGGCTCGCCTGTCCAATCTCAAGGGAATGTTGAACTCGAGAAATGTCATCGGCTAGTTAAGGGTCGTACTAAAAATAGTAGCTTCTAAGAGGAAAAAAAATTTTTGTTGTATTCTTTTTATTCTGTTACATTTTTACGATTATGACTGAAGTTTTTTTAATTGCGTTATATTTATTCTGTAATACTTTTTGAGTATGTATAGAGTTCCACCATATTTATTTTATGCTGAATCCTATTGTAATGTACATGTAGGTATATATGTATATAGGCAGACGGTGTATTTAAAATAATAATATGATAAATAGAATCATTACTATTTATTATTTGATTTACACGAATAATTTTAATTTTCATATACATCATGGGACTGGAATAAAAATAATTGTCAGGTTTATAAAACATTTTTATTTCACAATATGAATTTATTTCATTATTCGTGACGTTTAGATCGATAACATAAAAAATAAATGTTACATCGAACTAAATATGTAATACGAATAGGAGCCGAGATAATAACACCAATTACTTTGCAATAACATATACATAGGTACGTTTAAGGTAAATTAATATTACATACAATATGAATGCCAGTAGACTTAGAGTCCACTGTCTCAATGACGAATTCCTTACGAATGCAGGAGATACTTATTTGGTCGGTCTTATGTGATTTGATGAGTTTGGTCTTGATGAGAATGCGTGGCTAATTTCGGCTCGACCCCGTTATTTGTGGCACACGGCCAGGGTCAGGAAGTGCTTGCGACTTTTTCGCAAATTTATTCATCTTAGGTATTTCATTGTTACTTTAGTCTTTTTTATATATTCAGATTATTTTTTATTTGATTTGACTGCCTCATTGGTCGGGTGGTTGCACGCAAGATTGCTGATCGGGAGGCCCCGAGTTCAAATCCCGGGTACTATTGGATTTTTATAATTTTAAATTTCTAGCAGTGACTGGGTGTCTGAATCTGTGCCCGGTGTATGGCAATAGGCTCACCATCTATTTATTCCATGGGACTTAAACGTAGAAAACGGTGAAACGTGGGGTGGGTACTACACTCCTCTGTCTATCCCTTCGGGATTACAGGGGTCAAAATACGTATTTTTTATTTGATTAGCTTGTTTGTTTTTTTGTCGGTGAGCGTGACCAGCTAGGGGTTGTGGGTTCGGTTCCCACCGGGAACAAGTATTTTTCCGATGAACAAATGTGTTTTTTCCGTGGCGGAGTGTGGAGATGTTGAATTGAAGTATTTATATATGTTTCACTATTTAAAGAAGCAGTTTATGAGCTGTTTGTTTACCATAGCACAGACTCTACCTACTTTGTGATAAGTGGCCTTATGTGGATATGTAAGTGATGATATTTATCTATTTATATTTATCAGATTGTATTTAATATTACAAGTCACTATGGTCGCACTTTCTAATTCTTATATACTTTTGTGAACACTAAACGCTATTCATGGGTTCTGTGTTTTTCTGTAGACCGACTCCTTTCATACATATACGTACATACATACATACACCAAGGACTCCGAGGATCCTAGGGTAGGTGTGTATGTGTGTTGTGAATCTGAGTTTTTTTTTTATCGCAATTACGTTCGCATTAAAATTCCGTAGTGTATTAAGGAAAATGTACAGTTGTCTATTTGTAAATGTCCTTGAAGGCAAACAGAAAATAAAGGTAATTAGGATTTGATCTTGGAATGAACTGATTGATTCATTTTTGAACTGTTTGATTCATTTTGATTTTAATAAAATTATTGATTTTTGATCACAGGATGATTTTGGATTACAGTATATAATATTTTCGATATACAATTACAACAATACACGATATATACGATATACAATTTGTTGATATACAATTTGTAATGGAAAAAAAAAAAAAACTACAAAGTCTGCCAACCCGCACTTGACGTGAACCCTCTCAATATGAGAGTAGACCCATTTTCCAACAGTGGAATGATAATGGGTTGATTATTTATTATTATTATTAAACTGCAAAATATCTCATGTTCCTGTATTATGAATTCGATGACATTGGACACTATTTTTGTCCGGTCACATAAACATCTTGGTATTCAAACGGTCGTCTATAATAAGTTCTCCAGCTGTCTCTAGGACCTTCAAACAGATTTGTGCCTGTTATGCATCAACACTCAATTCGCTTCCCATATTGCATTACCCTCTTGTAATTTACTTACATTATAGCTATATACGTGGTCATTACCACCTTAAGGGGACACTTTAATCATACAATTATTTATTTGAAATGTGTTACATTGTTTGTTATTTATTATTATTTTTGCGGTAGGCTCCTTACGGGATAGGCAGAGATAACAATAATACATTCATAAATACATACAGGTGCACTATCATCATTAGCCTGTCTCAGTCCACTGCTAGACATATGCCTCCTCTAATGAGCGCTATCGCGCCCTGTCCTCGGCTCGGCGCGTGTCCAGGTACACTGTTATACAGCATATACAAATTCAACAATAGCTTTTTGAAGTTACAGATGCATATTTTATAAAAACATTTGTTATAGTTGTTTCTGGGTCATAGTAGACTCTTAATTTTAGTACCTTTTAAACTTTGTTAATACGTTCAATTACCCCCATTTTGAAAGTCACATTGAAATTTAGTTTTGAATTTTCTTTTCTATACGACCTTCATCTTAATATTGGCTTACCAGAAAAAGTAATAAAACCATAATTATACCTTTGGATATCTCCACACATGACCATCTGAACCCAAAGTAAGCATCAAAAGATCTTGCACTATGGTGACTAGACGGCTGATAAACTGCAGACATATAAATACCTATATATTTTAAGTTTTTTTTACATCCAGTCGCAGAGTAAGCACTTGTGTTCATCACAATTCATAATGTTTTAGTAATTGCATACAAATGGACAATTATCTCCTTTGCGCAAGGTCGACCTCACTATCTGTTTTGACCAGTGCTCATTCAATTAATGTCACCTTATCAAAGTGTTCTCTGTTTGTTCTAACAAGTGACTTATGACATTGATAAGAGCGGAATAGATTATCAGTCTCACTGATTTTGTTCTCTCACCGCATGTGCCAACTTTTGCAATGACAGTTGAGGTAATGCGATCGTAAATTATATCTGTGAGTTTTAATAGCTTTATAATGTTAATAAATTTTGTCTGTGAGTCTTAATGTTATCTGTTTAATTGACGTGGAGTTCCGTTTGGAAATTAGTTATGTTTTTGTTGAGTTAGCCCGGTTTATACTACGCAAACAAATAATGTTGCCATTTTATTTTACAATTTACCAATTATTTTTTTATATAATATACTTGCTACTAATGACTACAGTGTTGCCAGTGCTAAGCTTCACTTAATTTATTTAATCTTAAATATCTTTCTAATATTTGAAACAGAACGACTCCAAAATGACTAAACACTGAATAAAGTTTAATTTGTCCACGCTCGTTTACTTCTATTAAAGCGAACAATGAGAAAAAGGGACAATGTGTACAGACAAAATTGGAATTTTCTCTTTGTCTATAACCTGACAAAGGCCCATGACAAGCTACATTTGTGTTTCGTTGATTGTAACAATGTATATAAACGTACATGTTTTTTTTGTTGCAGGTAACTACTGTTTCAACGTATGTAGCAAGTCAGTTCAGATCGTTAGGAGTTTGATAACGAAAAAAGTGAAATATTAGGTATAATCTGAAATACATTTCTTTAAATATTATTTTTTAATATATATTTTTTCTGTATTAGTTTCCTGTTATACAGTTCCGTACATTTTTGATTAAATGATATACCGGCATAGCTCACCTATTCCAATTTTTAAGTATTGAGTGTTTTGGTTATTTCATTGTTCGCCCCATTTTAATACAATTTCTATCCTTATAGGGGCAGAAGATACCAAATAAAGGTGACACAATGCAGATCTTGTATGCTTATGCATTATTAGGTAAAATGTTAATTTGGTTTAATATTTGGTTGAAATTAGCGTAGAAATTTCAAAATTAAAAAGCATATGCAGTGAAAAATATGTTATATTGACGAAATTATATTTTCCTTTAATTAAAATTGAAGGGCCTATTGCATTTTTAATACACGTATGATTAATATAGAAATTAATATCACGCTCATTTATTAACGGACGTTCAAAATATTGACTGTGTAACTAAAGTTTTTACACTGTAATTACAATTACAAAGCTAGACAGGTAGTTACAAGGAAATGGCTAGGCTTACATTGTCAGTGTTAATCTCAATGACACTGTACTTACGATTGTATAGAAACAAAGCAATCTTAATAACGATTATAAAAAGGTACATACATATATCCATTAAAATTTTTTCTAAAAAAGTTTTTTATAATATAGATTTGTACTTTATTTTTCTACGCGCATTTATTAATATTTTCGCAATTTTTTGAATTTTTTTATTTGTTTACCTTTGACATTATGATGCCAATTTTATCCGTAGCTGTAGATTATTATACAGACCGTCATACGTATTTTGGAAAGTGAGCCACCTTACGAACTAATCAATAAAATAAAGATATGCCATTAAAATCTGGATGGAACTTGATTGAACGGACGAACGAACTTGATTGAGCGAACCAACGAACTTGATTGATCGAGCACAGAGTTCTATAATAGTTCGCCAACTGTGCAAACACCGAACAGTGTTGTAACACGCAGAGGAAAGTAAAAAAACAATAGAAACAGAAAAACTAAAGCTCGACACAGACGGAGCTACATTATATATTATAGAAAGACATATTATGACATATTTTCCATATGAACGCACCATACACGTACCTATAGTACATACCTTATCAAACGTCATCAAAATATGTCAACAGATATAGCAAGACATTACTCCGCAGATATTGACTATAATCTTAAATATCTTATAATATAGCAGTCGTCAGTCATAGTTTGCTAGCATATAATATTATAGCACAATATATTAATATATATTATAGCTTCTTTGGAAACGAC
This sequence comes from Elbella merops, assembly GCA_018244855.1. NCBI lineage: Eukaryota > Metazoa > Arthropoda > Insecta > Lepidoptera > Hesperiidae > Elbella > Elbella merops. Next base: position 13,746 of record DWMG01001026.1, read on the forward strand.
CCTAATGGCAACAGGAAAACTAATTCTGACAAACTGTCCGACACTCGCGAGCGTGCCGTATAATGACTTACAGAATTATTAAAAGGTTCCGACTGCTCTACACAGTAACCTGTAATTATAGAGATAATTAAATGAATATTAATATACAACCATTTTTACAGGTAACATGACATTACGTTTTTATTTATCCGAAGAGGTAGGCACAGGAGTGTGATAAGTACTCCCATTAGAGATATTATGTACATACATATATCTAGCAGTGATTAAAACAGGCTGATAGTGAATGAAAGAAATCTGGAAACTAATAACAATGATAATACAAACACTAACTTAATTAGTCAAAGAAGTAGTACACTTCTCTGGCAACCCCTCAGGGGAATACATGGGTGATGTTATGTTTAAATACCAACACTGAGCACCGAATAATCTAACACTTGCAGCAGAAGTCGGGGCGAATATTTTCATCTGTGTGTCCATTAAATATTTACTCGTGAATACCATTTTGGCAAGAGCGACTCTACACGCTATTTGTGTGACGCGAGAATTAAATTATAAAGTTGTTCATAAGAAAAGTACACTCGAATGTTTACCTGACCATTTTGTATACGTCAATGACGCGAGCAGTTGAATTTAAAGTCAGTTTAAATACCGCATATTTAGTATGGTGTTTTTTTAATTTTCAAAACATTTTACGGGACTATTATTGAAATTTTTTTATGACTCTAAGCATGTTATTTAAAGTAAATAAAAAAAAAAATTAAGTAAATATAATGTTTAAAATTATTTAAAATGTGGACAGATGTCTGTTATGGTAAATATTATCAGAATGTAGAACAAAATATTATGTTACTTAGTTTCGCGTGTGGTCACGCGAGAACTGGTTTTGGTGGGCTGCATCTTTTAGTTTATATTCCTCCATTCACATATAAATACGATTCTCAGTAAAAACTTGTTATATGTAATATATCCGTATGGTTTTTGGTACTGGATTTAAGTACATATATAAAAAAGTTAAACGCTTATAAAATTAAATTCCAATCGTTTAGACTAACAAATTTTTTTATCAAAGCTGTCTTCTCTCAGTCTGTCATCTTCTGTTGACTGGTAATAAATGTACATATATAGGCATTGTCTTTTTTAAATATACTCGCAGTTATAAATAAAACGTAGTTATAAATTAGCGTACTGCACTCTGTGAAAATACGTTTTTAGTTATTGGTAAAAAATAAAAAAAAATAGTAAAAATTAAAGACATTCGAACCCTCCATTTAGATTTTGCAAGTTTTATTGTTTTTGTTACTGGAATGTCTGTATAATTACATCTATAGTACTGGAGAAATGACGCATGCGACTCTCCGAACGCCTACCTATGTACGTCGACGTTCGAATTTTAAAATTTCAAAAAATTCCATTAATTTTCATAAACAAAATATGTATTTCAATTTTTGTTCATGAACTGGTGTATTTTATTTACTCTGTTATAAAAAATATAGAGAATTTCAAAATATATATTGATGCTTCTAATATAAATTTGTTAAAGTTTTTTGGATTCTCAGAGATGTTTTATTTCAATTTACTTCAGTTAGTGAACAGCTGCTAAAAGGAAATATGAGATTGAAGCACGTTTACAAATTGGATACGACGTGTACCTATTAAAAATATTAATGCACCTACTATTTTTAGTTTTTGCAGCTTACATATTTTTTGCGGAATGAGTATACTTATCATCATCAGAGAATATTTATAATTTGTTAGTATAGTATTAGTAGTTAGTTAGTATTAGTATAGTATAGCAATCGCGCCTGATGGAAAGCGCGGATGCGCTTAGTAGGTATATACGAGTATAGTATATTTTATATATACATGGATAACAATACATACGCGTGTTTTGTATATCGATTCAATTATTGTATATAATGAGCCATAATAATAGCCATAATGAAGAGGCCTATGTCCAGCTGTGGACGGGAGTAGTTTGATAATGATGATGATGAATGAGCTATCAATCAGAAACAATATTTAACTGGATGGAGCTAAAGACATATTTGTTTATGGTCTTCACATTGACAAGAACGCCTTAGGTCTTACATAATGACAGTATTGTATGTATTTGAAATTAGAATGAAATCAACATCAGTCGTTTTTCTTTTGGATGTACGTAGGTGTCTTCTCAGAATTATAAGTATGAAGGCTATCTTGCACGCTGGCCAAGTGCGGGTTGGCAGCACTAATGCTTGCTGCAGGAATTGGTGTAGAGAAATCGTTTCCGCAAGTGAATTTTGAAACAAGGTTCAATTGTTAATAAAATAAACCTTAATAATTAACAATATGTCATAGACTTGCCTTTTATGCGCTCTTAGAACCATTTACTATCATAATTACATCACCACGCCACGTCCCTTGAGGATTAAGCAGAGAGTATCGGGTACTAAATATATCTATATCTCCTTACAGATATGATGTTCTTCAACTATACTGTTTAGAACAAAACTTAGATATTAATTTGGTTTCGAAACGAATCGCGCTTAGCATGGGGCTTCGGTCGCAAAAAAATCCTCAGTCGCGAGTAGGTATAGGCGTTCAAATTATGATATGGTTACATCATTCATATTTTGGTTACAGTTTGCGTTCATTGGTCACACACGGCTTTCGTTTTTTGTCATTGTTTTTTTTAATTTTTTTATTAATAACACTGATGTATGCCAGCGTTGAGGCCAAACTAAAATTTGCGTTAATTGGAGCACGCACCGTTCCTTAAA
>DWMG01001027.1:0-16500 GCA_018244855.1 Elbella merops
ACGGTCGCAGTGGTATGCATGAGCATTTACCACCTCCCTCCCGCACGGAGGGTAGCCCTTTTCCAATTTGTCTGGGCGCAAAAAAATAGCTGATTTGACCATTTAGGCTATGATGAGTTTTTTGAAAAATGTACAGTTAGAGGGAAATTAATTTATTACGCATACTTCCTCAATATTTTGGAAGAGGAGTTGGTGGTCATTGGGAGCGATAAGGTCTGCTCGCTCTGCTAACGGCGACACGAATCTGACGAGTCCAAACTGCAGGCAGGTGGTATAGTGTTGTTCTCTAGCCACCAGGGCCAGGAGCGCCCGCTTCCTACCATCCGTGGAAAGGCCAGGTATCTGTGGATAGATTGAGCAAATTTTTGACCGTTTACGTGTGAACTTTTGCTATTGAGACATCTCAATAGCATGAATAAAACTCAATAGCACAAGTACACACTCGTAGTTATATTTTAACTGTGAAGAAATGAATGGCGACATGTATTGTAGGTACTGGGAAACCTAATTCAGGCACCTGCTTCTCACTGAGAAAGATTGAAGTATAGTCTACCTTAATTTTTTAGGGTAATCCTTTTTAGCGAGAGATAGATGAAGCAGTTATTATTGTTATATATTTCCAAGTAGGTTAAGATATTGATACTTCTGGATACTGTAATGGAGTTTATTGTATAGTATTGGTGTAGCAGAAATTAATAACATTATCCAGCTAAGTTGCTAACAAGATCAGAAAACATTACTGTAGGTTCAAAAACGTGGTAAATAGACATTTAAAAGCTCCTAAAAATATGTGCGATAGGTCATTCAATTCAGAATGTCTACAAAAATGTTTTTCAAGGATTAATTAGCAAATAATAGAATGCAATTGCTATTTACAAAATAAGATGAATAACAAAAGGTATTTAGTTTTCCGTTAATAACTAAAAAAATAATAATGGTTAAGGAATTTTAAAAAAAGATCCTGAAAGAGGAGGAAATTTAAAACAAAATAGTCTCAACTCCCGAAACTCTATCCCTATTATTTATAACGCTGTGTAGCGTAATCATTTGCAGCGCGCATGCGTAGTGGAATACACCGCGCGCGCCAGTTGCTTTTCACGGGAACGCGTAAGCCGCGTCGTCCCCAACAGTCAGTCGGGAACGAAATTTCGCCGCGCGCGTGTGTAGGTACTTGATATACGTATATAACTGGCTTCCGATGGAACCGTTTGCTCGCATTTATATAGTATGTACTGTGTTGAGTGTAATTGTTTTAACGAATAAACTCCACCACTTAAAAGGAAACAGTTCCATCGTTTGACTGAGCCCCACGCCCATACAGCTGACAATAGCGGTCCGCGGGGTCGTTAGGCCATAAGCGTGTCGTCACAAAAGTCAGTATATCACGTAAAATATTTATAGCATTTTTATAGTATTAAATCACAATTTAAACATTTGAATGATTATGGTGTAATCTAAACATATGAAAGAAAAAAACTTCGGTGAAAAAAAATTTTATGTCCATTTTTCAAAAAGTTACACTTTTGTTAATCAACTATTTTTTTTCCAATCTCTGATTTTTTAAATTATCATGATGATCTATAAATTTTTCGCTTCATGGAGGTCCCCTTAACTCCTTTACACATATGTACTTAATAAAGTAACGCAAACAAATTTTTATTAAGCTTTAAGTTTTATTAAGGTCGCGGTGGAGACAGCGGCGGCGACGTCTCTGCAAGCGCCGTGAGCTCATGAAGAAGGACCTCGTACAGGTCCGAAACTAGTCTATTATTATAAACATGTATAAAATGCAACTTTACAAAAGGGTAAAATCTCATTAAAATAATAAATTTGGTAATTTTTCAATTATTTCTTGTTTTGGTTTACCTTGTCTTGTTTTGTCGTGTTCTAGTTATTCATTAACCCTATGCAAAAGAAGGAACTGAAGCGGGTTACCCGGCCTCCTCTAATAATGAAAAGGATAAGGCCATATTCTGCCACGCTGGTCAAGTGCAGGTCGGCAGACTTGCAACGCATTAGAGAAATTTTTTTTTATTTAATTAATTAACAATTTTGATTTAATTAATTTAATTTGCTAATTTTGTGAAGGTTATAAATGAAATATTGGCTTTGTGAAACCGATGTTTTGGGATCGCTAGTTTGCTAGATCGCGAGTTAAGATGTTGTAAGTCCTCAAGAGTTTTAATACACACACGCAAACAAGCGCGCGCGTGCGCGCCCAGCACACACACACACTCACGCGCTCATGCACGCATACGAACACGCAGATACATACATACGCACACGCAGGTACATACATAAGCAAAGGCACATACGCACGTGCACGCACACACATATACGCCCACGAATGCGCACGCACACACACTATCAGCCCGTTATCGTCCACCGCTGGATATAGGCCTCTGCAAGAATGTTAACCCTTTATAAAAATGGGATTATCTCTATAAATAAAAATAATATTGCCATAAACATATTGTGTTTCGAAGATGTATTATATTCTTACTTAAATCTCATTTTCACGTATCACGTACTGTATTCACGTGCAAAATAAAAATTATATCTATATTGCCTTTCCTTACAAATAATTGCCCTATGACATTATACTACGAAAATAACTAAATCTACTAATCCAGTAGTATGAACAGTCTCAGATCTTAGTAAGTAAATATTTTTTTTACTGTGTTCTAAGAGACAATTTTATTAATATTTATTAATATTGGAAATAAAATAGCAAAAAACGTCTCAGTTAGAAACTCTTATTGACATTTCAGTATGAAGTATCTGTGGAAAAAACTAACTTCAAGCAAATTTTTAATGAATGTATCAAAATTAAATAAACAGTATTTTTTTAATTGCACTTATCAATCATTATTTAAATGAAAAATGTACTATTTAATGTATTTGTTTAACAGTAAATAAAAACAATAAGACGCGTGATGTGGTCGGGATGATTGTGGTCGTGTTGTCATGATTCCGGTCGGGATGATTGTGGTCGGGTCGTGATGCAGGTTGTGGTAGTGGCACAAAATAAACAAAATAAAATTAAAGCAACAAATTTATTTGCGCTTAAAATTAAAAAACATAAATTAAGAAAGAAACTGAATAATGATAACAGGAACCAAAATTTTAATGACAAAAATATAAATTAAATTATGATACAAAAATTAAAATTGTGCTCGTAAAATAATAAAAACGGTTAACACAAAAAACACAAAGAAAGAAAAATTATCGACGACTATACTTATACGATGATAGTACACGACCAGTTGATACAAATGAATAAATAAAAAAACAACAAAATAATTTAACAAAAACCATTGTTCTTAAACGTAACGATTCCCCGTTGAAAGCATTTTATAATAATGATACATTAAAAACAAAGAATTGTTTGTCCCTTTTTCCTCACACGACAATCTATGAAAGGCTGGAGCACAAATCTTAGTTGTGAAAAAAAAAATTATACGATATTAAAACGTCTGTACAACTACAAGCGATGCTATAAAATAATAAGCTAAAAACTTTGTTATTACGATAGTGGAATGTAATAAGAAGTACATATTCTCTACAATTATCCATCCAAATGTATAAAATAAATAACAACAAAATAAAAAGCAAAACTGTACATAATTGTAACAGATTTCACTTAGAAATAATTAATAAAAAAATACACACACGAATAAACTACAAAAGTGTCACTTCTACTTATATTTAAACTATGACAATAACTTGGTCCACGCTAGCACCACTTTCCGTTAAAATTTAGAATTTCCATTTCCAATAATACTTCATTCCAATAATTTTGCAACAGATGACTAGTACGAAATTAATTCGAATTGTCTCTGAATTGTAAATAGATTTTGTGTAGATGAAGAAAGTTTTCACAAATGTACTGTTTGTTATGTTATGTAATGTTATAAATCAAATGTCGAAATACAGTAAGATAATGAACAATTATTAAACAGAATAACAGATTAATATTATAACAGAGATTTCAGATGATGCCAACTAAAGTTGCTATTTTGTGCAAAGGAAATTATATCAATACGATAAGGGCGCGAGATGTTTGGCTGTAAACGGTGTAAGTGAAAAAAAAAACATAAAGGTTACGTATCAAAAATACGCAATGTATGTACGATGTCTGCTAAAAGCACTTGCTCAAATTAACGTGACAGAAAATTTAATATACATACATCGACAAAACAGCGTGAGGTGTACGAGGACGTTGCCATATTAAGGTATAATTGGAGTGGTGTCGAGATTGGTAATGCGTTGCTGAACGACCTACTGTAGCAACGTACATAGCTATCATTTAATGCAAGTTTAGTCGACAATGATCAACGCGTGCCCGATGTTGCAGCTTGGATGTAATCTGAAGATAATGATCGTATATGTAGTTATAGATTTTTATTATCGATACAAGTTGGCAATTATAATGAATGTTCCAAACATATAGGAATTGTTAAGAAATACATACTATCTTTTTTTATTAGTTGTGTATTATGTCGTTATATTTTAACTTGCTTAGCTCTGCGCCCTTGTCAAATATTGTTGATGGGTATAAGAGGTAAATTTTGGCAACTTTCTCCAGTATTACACTAAAATCTATCACGACCCAGTGACCTCAAAATTCCGTAATCCGAAACTACGAGCCAAACTATACTATGATGCCGTTACCGACCTCCTTGGAAAAGGTGACCTGGGGTAGGTGAAGCTTGCGGCGGTCCAGAGACTGGCTGGTGGAGGAGCAGGCTGTGGGAGGCCTAGCCGCTGCGGCCGGGGATGCCAGCGCGGCTGCTCGGGGCGAGCGTGGAGGCGGAGGTGGCGTGGATTCTGCTGGCACGGAAGGGATGGACACTTGGCCCAACCTTGGTCTGATTCCTACACCATTTTGTGGCACGCGTCTAAAGGTTTCAAGGTTTAGAGTCTGCCCAGCAGATCTGAAAGAGAACATGGAATATTTTTATTATCAACTCTCACATATTTGCGTAGATAGTTTGTATAGTAAGTAATAATACAATTGTGGTAGGTACTGTAACAATACCGTAATACCCTTATAATAATACTGTAATAATTAAGTGAACATTTTCAATTGAAGTAGCTTGAAAAAAATTTCGGAAGCGAATTAAAAACGTTTTATATAGTGGGTAGTTCCACTTACTTCACGAGATTCCGTACTTCTTCTTCAGGAGCGGTCACGACGTTTTTATTTCCAACAAAGACAATATAGTCTCCAGCTCTGAGACCAGCTCGTTCGGCGGAACCACCTGCAGCGACTCTTTCAACTCTGGGAGGCCTGGTCCAGACCACCGTGAAACCAAAACCACCGCCTCCGCCACGTACCAACCTGTTTCAATTTGTTAGAAATATTTAGAAAAATGTTATAATATAAATGAACGAGAATGTACTAGAAATATGGTCTTTGTATAGAAAAAGAAATACATAGAAAACATTGAAACAGAATAAACGCAACGGATAGACATGTTTAAAAAAAGACAGAAAATATATAAATAGAATTTAATGTAGTAAAGATCGAAACAACAACAAAAAAACTCAAAGATACTTTCATAACAGAAAAAAGTCTTTGATATAATTATATTTTCATGAGTCTATATTTATTTGGACGCTTTTCAATGTCTGTTTCGCCTTGACCTGACTAACCTAAGCGTATACTTTTCGGTCTGAGTACTTCTAATAAGTATTTCTATATCTTTCTCTTATGAATTATGTACAATGGAATTGGTTTCCTGGGTATATTACATATTCTGGATTAGAAATTTCACGGTTTTAGGATTCGTAATTTATTTATTTATGAGGTTCACCAACGTAGCATACCCTAAGAAGATGTACTAAAAAAGATTAAATTACAATGCTCGTGTAGGCACAATTACATGGTGAACACTGTATTTAATACTGGCGCTCTTTCAATTATATAAAAGTAATCATACTTACTTTCTAGTAGTAGTGAATGGGGTTCTGCCACTTCTCTGTGCGCGACGCGGAGCACTGGGGTCTTCGGGCGGATCCAGTTCAAGGTAGCGGAGAAATAAATGCTCATCGGCTTCCCGCTGCAGGGCCGCAGCTACCTGCGCTTGCTGCGCGGCGGTAGCAGCCGGCCCGTTTGCGGCCACTGCTACAATATAAACAATAAATTAGTCTCTGTCTGCATGTCATAGGTCATTAATCAAATTATACGTAATGTGCTTATCTCTAGCAAAAAAACTCTCAAAGAAATTTGCTCTAAGGTGATTAAGAGTTGACCGTACCCCTGTGAATACAGATCGCTTGGAATTTATAACCATGTCAGGGCTATGAGGTCTGCATTTATAATTACTGCTTGAAAAATTTGAAAATTACCTTTATCGGTCTGTGTTTCTTTGGCACCGTCATTGGTGCTTGTCTCCGTGTTGTCGGTGGCCATCCTGCGGGCGGTCACGCCAGCGCACCCGTCCTGCGGTGCGTTCGGGCCGCGGCCGGCGCCCTGCTGCAGGAAGTAGGTGCCGGTGATGTCGCCTTTAATAGCATCTTTTAGCGGAAACGAGACGCATCCTAGGAACTCGCTCCGCCTGTAACAAGTGGGCCGGCTGGTTAGATTTTATTACTTTCAGATTCTTAAGTTTGATTTTACGTATTTGACGTTTCATTGTCTGGTTGGTTGCATCGAAGATGTTCTGTTAATTTCTTTCCAGATCGTCTTAGTTTTTTCCAGACTTGCCTTGATTTTGTTAATGAATGATGAAGAAATATAATAATTAAGAACAAATGAAGAACTTAAGGAAACTTGAACGAACATATGATTTCTTAGCAAAAAATAAATATTATAAATACGTCTTTATTAAGGGGTAGTTTTTTAAGTAGAAAGTAGCTAAGTAATTTATAGGTAACGATAATGTTATTGTAGAAGAATTAAAACCTAAACATAGGCTAAAAGCGGAGCTTGAGAAATATAATAGCACGCACCTTAGGGCGCGTGATAACGTTATGTTACCACGCGCAACTATTGGTGGTAAGGTTATGTTATTTGACATTGTTGTGTACATTTTTATATTAAAAATACAAATTGTGGATTGTGGATTTTAATTTAATCCCACGCTGTAAAAATTAATAAACAGATGTGTCTACATAGAATTCCATACTATAGTACATTACATTGATATACACCAACATACCATAAAAACGAAAGAACTAAGCTATAACCAAAAATACTGAAAAATTAACTGACAGAGCTAGGTAACTGCCGTAATATTTATGATTCGAAATATATATTCCATGAAGGAATTCGCCAGCTTGTAACTGAACTTTAAAAAGTCTTGGATATACATATACAATGTTGTACAAATTTTCAAAACAAATTCTTGAATTTTCTTATAAGGTTACTTAAAGGTAATTTGGCTATGTAGTAGATAGTGTGAGATTTCGCCACTTTTTCTAAAATAATAATGATTTATCGCCAATAATGTGAATACCAAGAATTTGCTACGTAACGGTGAACTGGCGTAAATAATATACAATCATTACTTTTATGCAGCATGACTTTAGTCTTTGTGTCCCACTTTTCTGTTGATTTAGAGTGTTTGTTGTATCGCAAGTAGGTATGCAGGTTTGTGGTTCTATGTGAGGTGTGACTATAATGAGGTTTAAGCTCTTCAATGACGTTGTTATTTTTGCTGCCTTGTTATCTCCGAGGACAAATATGGCACAAACTAGTCTTTAACATTTTTTTTTGATTAGCTATTAGCTGTCCGTTTTATTTCAACAAACATCTACACATATTTCTTTCTCTCTCTTTCCTGTTTTCCTTTCTGGAATACCATTCTTAATGACCATTGTTTCATTTCTTACCATGTTTCAAGGTTTTAAATATGACTTTGTTTAAAACATTTAGCTGTACACCATTTATCTGTTATTTTTTGATCGCAATCTGCTTGTTTATTACCTAACATAAATAACTCATTTTTTTAAATATAAAAAAGTCGAGAAATGTTGTTTTTAAATTCACCCCATGTTTCTGGCGCAATTATGAATCTCTTAAAATTCTTCTTTTACAGAGGGTCTCTAGAGCGTGTTTTTATAATGAGCTCAGGCAAGTATTTGCTAACGTATACGAAGCTTGCATGTCCGAACAGCTCACCAAAAGCCATCTAAGGAGAGAGTTTCGTGCCGCTCTGTAGAGGTCAATTAAGTAAATTCTAAGTCCTTGACAATAGTGCTTGCTTAGAACCCTTAATGTTGGGGTTTGAAACAATATAAAACTCAAGTTTGTTAACTTGATTCATTGTCGGCACAATCCATTTTCCAATTTCCATAAAAATATTTACCGTATTTATGATTCAGTCAACAAGTTACATTCACATTGTCTAGTGGGAATTGTGAACTATTCGTTTGAATATTATTATTGATAACGCACTTCCCGAAATACAATATCTTCTAATACATTGGGACATGTGCATATAATTTTATAATCAATGTACATAGGATTTATAACACTCACCATGTAAATTTTTCTTATATAGTTTCTAATAAGGACACGCCTTCGTTTCAACTAGCTCGCCAGTTGATTGCATAATTTCAGTTTGCCGAGTTCCTAACACCCATAGTTCACTTCCATTTATATCAACATGTGGTTCATTAGTATCCGCCACTCAGTGCGAGATGTGTATTACGAGATCTATAATTGCATAATTGCCTTATATTAATGACCATTACGTGCGGAATATTGACTTCAAGCGGAAAAAGTGTTGAAACTTCCGAAAATGGACAACCTGAATTAAATTTTTGAGTGTCTAATTTTCTTTAAAATCATGTTTCGGAAATTTATTACTTAAACATTTTCACTTTTTTCTCATTAAAAATTATAGACTGTTATTAATTACATACTTTTATTGTCCTATGTTGTTTCACTTATATTTTATTCTTATACTAGTGTGTACCGTTACTCATTTTATATTTTCATTTGTTGTATGTCAATAACAACTCACATTTATTGATTAGAAGCTAATTTCAACCTTACTTACTTCGTCATTTGTTATTTGTGGACTAAAGATACTTGGGGCGCTATTTTTTTCACTTTGAATTTCTCAATTTGCTTCCGAGCTTTTGTAATATAATATTATTGGAAAGTATTATATTGAATAGACATTTATGGATACAACACACATCTATGGGATGTTCGTGCAATTTCTTCCCCTAAGGTTCACATAAGCTTCTAAAACATGCAAAGGGCTTGCTCCACAAAGCCGTTCTTCCTCGTCGCGATATACATTGGAGTGCAGATCCATGCGTACTAGAGTGACTGGGGACACCAAGCGGGATGACTTACGCAGACAGATGTCACTCTTCCTCGCTAATTGATGGCTTGTCGGCGGTCTCGATCTCGGATTCGGTTTCGGTCACCCTTTCAAGGATATCGGCGGGCAGGCTGTTCTTTCTCGCCCTGGGCTCGGGAGGGTCCCATTCGGGAAGGCTATTCTTTCTGTTAAGGTGTAAGTTTCGGTGTGCGTGCTGGTGGGAGCAGTGTTGTCGTGGTGGTGGATCCTCCTTCCGCGCCTGGCTCAGACCAGCGACCGTTTGCGACACGAACGACATCGCTTTTCCCTTTACTCTAAGTTTTAGTTTACCAACAGGTCGTTACTGCAAAATGTTTACAATAATGTCACCGTGTGTTCTCATAAACTAACATTTAAGTAATAATTTAATAGAGCAAATTTCACCAGACGGTTATGTTGTTAACACTTAATGCAATCAATCACCGGTTGTGTAAGATTTCATTTCTGCCGTTCGCAAGTTTGCCCTGACATGGAACCTACTAATAAATAAAAGCTGGGTATACTCTTATCAGTGCACAATAAAAATATTTATTTCTACAACTTTATTAAGTCCTTGCCGAGATTCCAGGAGAAAACTGTCAATTAATATATTCATTGATGATAGGTACCAGTTCAGTATATTTCGGAATATGTCAGCGAATTACATTAAAATTATTAATGAGACATTAAAATTAAAGGTTAAATATGCGATCTTGCCGATATGGCAGAATCATCAATTTTGGTCGGGCAAGCGATTACTTCCACAATATTTTGAAAACCTATGAGCACAAGTCCAAAGAATTTATTAAAAAATGGCGCATAAAGGATGATGGACACAAATATTGAATTTTTTAATTTTCAACTCAAAAACCTGTGCTTATTTTTTCACTAGATATTTTGAAATATTTAGACTACTTTGTACAATTTAAATGTGATAAGCATCATTCTGCGTTAAAGGGCAAAGGAAATATCAACGGTTGAAACTGAGGAACAAATTGTAGCGCCACACGCAAGAAGGTCGTTCACGATGAATTGGTAATCTACACAAACTGTTTCTGTGTTATATCATATCAAGTTGCTTTATGAACACCAGATTACCCGCGATTGCCTGAAAATTGTGATTGGATGTAAACTCAGACGCTAATTTTAAACTCAGCCGATAGAAATTATAATACCTTGGCTATGGCCGCTAATGATTTAAATCATTAAAATATTATTGTTGAGTAGATATCACACCAACGGTAGGATATATGTCTGTAGTACGTTCCATAAATATTAGCACTTTCACTCGTATATATCATATCGTATATATCAAAATAGAGAAAGGTATAATAGGAAAATGAATTGTGATACTTACATACTTTGTTAGAAAATTATTGTGGCAAGGAGAAAATAAATTGTTAAAACAACAAAGCAATAGTTGCTTTAGAGAACATAGTTGCTAATAAAATAATTTATATTTAAAAGTGAAAAGGGATATAAATATTCAATGGGCGTTTTAGATAAAAATAGTAAAAACAACAGGCGTGATGAACAGCGGAATGAAGCGTGGAGTTTATGTTGATTCTAGCCGTAAAAGTATATTTACAGCTTGGAACTCTGCACTTGTATATAGAAACAGGTCAGTGATCTCGAGGAAAATTGTAGAAGCAGAAAGTTTTGGCCCCATGCCAGAAAACTCGTTCCTCAGTCATAAAGCTGTCCTGATACCTTCTGTACATAACGCAGATAAAATAAACCAACAACATCTACTCATGTTACTGAACATTATATAGTATATAGCCTTTTACAATGATGTAAGACAAACGTTTATTATAGGCTGAAAAATACATATGTGGTTCACGGTTTACGACGCATCGAGAAGATATTTCGCCAATAATTTAATAATGATGCCTAATTAACGAAACCAGGAACATAATGGATTGAAGTTTACCGTTCGAAATCTACATGTTTACAGTTTCGAAGCAATTACAAAAATACACGTTGTATATTATTTTTTTAATAAAATACAAATGAATAAATAAAGTGACAATAATTTAAAGTAACTATAAAAATAATTATTCTTCAAATGAAAGGCAGGTGAAAATGTTGAAAGAAGTTTTTAATTCACGCGAAGTCAGACGTGAAAGAGGGGAATGAAAAGAGCCAGTTTTGTGTAGGTGTGTCAAGAAGTCACTGCTGGCAAGTCTACTGGAACTGACATCGCGGTAATTACGACGAAGCGGATATGTGTCATATGACATATGTATAACATTTGTTTCGGCGTACGGAGATATTAACTTTGAGTGATGAAAAGTGATTCTTGAGAATTTGGAGCGCGGGGGTGCGGAGGTGCGGACATAGCAATGTGTATATCTGCCTATACTAAACTGCTTAAATAGTTCTAAATCTATCATGGAATAAAATAAAACAATATATTGGTTTTGGTTTTAATTACTAAATCAACTTTTTGCAACCTGCAATTAGTTACAATACTTTTTAGCAATAATAGAAACACTCCTACAATCATTTCACTAAACTTAATCCAGTAATATTTCTATATCACTAACTTGAACCGTATTATAATTATATTCCTAGTAAGATAGTAATGACTCACTTTCACATAACTATGTTCCGGTATATAATTATATTCCTAGGGATATAACTATATTACGGTTTTAACTATCTTACTGTGACATACATACATATGATTGAATTTTGTCCCCCACAAATTGCCTCCTTTCAGTTATGCACTTAACATAGGCCAATACACCAGAACTATGATGATGATGGGTGATGGCTAGTGGATGCCATGAATAATCACACACATGCCAGTCTGTAGTCAATGGCACAAAATATTCAAATATTATTCTGGAACTAGCCAGTTCACTCACCTGACTCAGGTCACCAGCATCATGGACATGTAAGCCATGGAGTCCTGGATGTAGGCCATCAACACTACCATCAGCAATGAGAACACCCTCTTCTGACTGCTGAAAACGCACCACACCCATTACACGTCCCTTGCAGCACACCTGGCTTGACACCATGGCAACAGCTGACTGGGTATCTGTTGGTACCAAGAAATATAATGGACACTTGCTTCTTCAGGTCTTCTCAAGTTAGATACCATATCAATTAAAATCAGTGCAGTTGTTTTCATGTTGAAACATGACATACAAGCACTCAAACAAAAGCACAAAGAGGCAGAAAGAATTGGTTTAATATTTATAGAATTATTCTAGTTATAACATAGTTTAAATTTAGAATATACCGGACATTTGAAGTAATCACACTTTTACAGGAATTATTGATGGCAGTTGGAAAGAAGTCAAGTAAAATGGAGTCATATCTAAAACTTCTGTTCACAATCTTAAAATTGCATTTCCATGGTCCTTGTTATACTCTCCTAGTGTATGAGAAATCACAACTGTTTACCTCCAAATCCTTGCAATACTGCCCTCTTCCCTGAACTGCTGGTGACCATGTCCAGCACCACTGTGCTTGGCAACGTAGTCTCCACCATGAAGGCGCCATCTTTGAACACCGCCTGCAAAAACATGGTTCAAAGCAAAATCCTGAATTTGATAGATACACAACTTTGCAGTCTGGCTGTGGAAGCAACAAGACTTCTACTATTTCTACTGACATTTGTATGACTGACTGCATAACTGACAGTTGTATGACTGTTTGAAGGGTGTGGTATGAACATGACTGAAATATAAGCTGGTCAATATATTCTATATTTATACTATAGACAGCCATAATCGTCAAATACTGCTATCAAGATTTGCTATTCTATTCAGGGTAGTCATTAATTTTATCAATAATTCTATCTATGACATCTTCTACTGTAGAAAGAGATTGAAGATGTAGATGAAGACTAGTACGACATCAAAAAATTCACTTTAATTCATTATTCTCTTTTCCTATAAACATTGTTGTGTGTGCCATCTATGCCACTCTAACTCTTGCAGAGCTGGTTTTAATAAGTATTGCTTTTTGTAAGTAAAACAAGCTGTATTTAATTTTTCATTGTGTTTTTCTATTTTATACAATTATTTTTCAAAAGCATGTTTTTAAGGTCCAGTGAATAACGACTGATTAAGAAAAGTGTCATTATGGATAAGAATAAATGTTATTATTTTGGTGATTTTATAATACTATGTTTGTTTATGTGACAATGTAAAGTTTAATAAAAACAAAATCTTAAAATTGAAGTATTATATATATATTGAAGTATTATATATAATGTATAATTTGTCTCCATTTATGAATTTTCTTTCCAATCCTGGGTCTGCTGGAAGAGATTTCTAATAGGAATAAGCAGATCTAATTGCTGATTAGTTTTAAGTATTAAGTGTACAAAATAAATAAATAAATAAAATATATATATTTTTATTTTATTTAAAACCAAAAATAAGCAGGTCCCATGGACCCACAACTATATAAGTGTAACAATTTTTTCACCATTACAGTTAAGGGTTATTATTGTGAACAACAGTTTACAAACAAACCTGATTTATATCATCTCTTGAATTGAGTTCCTTCAATGTTCTCTCCACCAGCTTTTCATCTGGCTTAGGGCCCAGCTCTACCAGGACTTCTAGCTGTGGAACAAACCTTAAGTTCATGCATATTATGCTACAACAAACTATAGCATATAATTATAGAGATAATTAAGGGAGTCTCCTAAGGAGTGTAGTACTGCCACTTTTTACCAATGATATGTGATAATATGATAGTTATTGTATTGTGTGCTTGTAATTATCTAAAATCAGCTATACCTACAATTTTGTATGATATGATTTCAATAGTATATACTGTATAAATGCAAGAAATATCTATTTTTATTTCGATTTGACAGGCTTGAGTCTAGAGACTTAGGTTGTTGGCCTAGTGAAAGATGTATGTGCCAAAAGTTCTATAAAGTATCAACTGTCATTCTTAAAATTCAAGACATTTTGAATAACATAACATCATACCTTTAATCCCCTTATGGGAGTGTGGTACACTCCCACATTTCACCATTTACGTATACATTCAATGGAATAGGTGGTGAGCCTATTGCCATACACTCATCACAGATCCCAAGTCCAAGTCACTAGTAGAAATTCTAAATTACAAAAATACTATAGTACCTGACCCAGGACCTCCTGATCGGCAGTGGCGCTTGCAACCACTCGACCAAAGAGGCTGTCTAAATTTTGAATATTATAATGATAAGATTTTTTATAGGCATTTTAGTCTACTAGTCGTGTTTTTTATTACCCTTGGCAATAGCGTTATCGGTAGTAAATAGTACTGCACTTACAACTATGTGAGTAATTGATATTTGAAAAGATTTTCATATAAAACATATAAAAGTGCTGCCCTAGTTTACCTTTAAAAAAATTCTACTTCAAGGCTCCGTTACACCACAAAAATTTATCTCGTGAAAATTAACAATATATTTTCGTTACACGTCACGTATAAACCGACGCTGATGAATTAAAAACAGCTTTGTCATAGTTCAAAGATTATTATGAACGTAATTTTTTTTAAATCTAAGAATTGAATATACATTTTAAAATAATTCATACCTTTGACGTTAACATGGTTAAAATTCTATTGTAGATGGTAATTCAACTGTAACGCACCATATTATTTGAAGAATATATTAATAATGTTAAATTATTCTTCTAGAACAAATGAAAACAAAGTCGATACGATGTCTTGTCGTCACAGACATATAGGGACGTACAAGTAAATACAATTAAGTACTCGATATTTTTCATTCGATACCAAGTAATTTTAGTATCGAATGAAAGAAAAGAACTTGTATCGATTGAAATCGTCGCAACAAACGTACAGCCGGTCGTCGCGCATCTGTCGAATTTCTGAACGAAAATAACACTAGCCCTATACAATTTTAAGTCTGCGCGCATTTTTTATCTGTGTTATTGACTTATATCTATCCGTCAAGCAACTTACTTGACACGAGAGACACTTTCAGATCGACACTTTCAGATCACCAACATACTTTTTGCAAGCTGTGACATGCTATCTGAAAAAAGATCTAATTGTTTGATTTTTGCCAAACTGTTATATTCTTATAAACACCTATTTATAGCGGCATTTCCTCTTATGTTTGATTTGAATGTGCATCACATAGGAAATTAAACCTTGAGTAGTTAAAAAAGTTTAAAGTTTTGTAGGAACAGAAAAATTTACTTGTATTGATGAATATATTATATTAAATACTTAATGTACAGATAACATAATAAAATAAATATTTTATATAGACTGACATTGACACTAAACTTATCTGTGCATACGGGAAGAGGCGCTTGAAGCAACTTTAATGTTGGTTGATTATTCAAAAGTTACAAAGCACCGAAAAAAATATAGCGGTTAAATTTATTGAGTTAGTAATTTATTTTCACAGAAATATACGACTGTAATCATATTCATATTTTATTGTATTTTACTGTAAGATAACTTGAACTCCTATTTATGAAAACTGGTATGCCATTTTCCTCAAGATATTTACAGCTACTGATATTTGATTTTCAAAACGTACATACAGTTACAAGAAAAAGCAGTAAATAAAATAAAGGTAAAATAATAAATAATTATTTACGTAAATTTAATATTTATGAAAAAATAAGACATGGTATCCGGTTAAAAGTAATTTATTTGAAAATGATTAAATAAAACAGGTTATAAAATATTAAAGTTGACTAGAGTTAACAAAAAACATATTTTGAGTAGAAACTAGGAATTTGGCAACACTAGGAATTCGTTTAATAATAACACCAAAAAAGGGACTTCAGATTATTAAATATGACTGATATAGTTTGGTAAATATTGCCAACAAGAATAATTTTACTTCTGACAGTAAAATTATTCTATTATCAAAATTCCACCTAACTATATAATCTTAGATTTTTTTTATTTTGTAATAGCCACCACAATTTTTTTCAGCATCATTAAGTATGCCTAGTGTACATAAACAATAAAGTGTAAATAAATAATTAATTGTTCCAAAATTAGAAACGTATGCCTATCTAACATTTCTACTCAAAACGTGTGCTGTGAACGCTGATGTGGCAGTGACGTCACGGCTGGAGCTGCTGCGGGATACTCAGGCGCTGCTCGGCACTGGCGAAGGGAGAGATCGAGCGGCATCTCTGCCAACAAATATAAAACATATAATAACTAATATTAAAGATCTTCG
>DWMG01001028.1:0-16500 GCA_018244855.1 Elbella merops
CTCTCACCAGCTGGTATAACGATCTGAAGAAAACAGCGGGAGACAGGTGGATTTGAAAGGCCCAGGACTGGGAGTAGTGGCGAGTATTAAGGGTGGGCTATATACCTAGCAATGGATTTTTTTATTTATATACAAAACCCACAGTTTAACTTATCAGTATGTACATAATAATTTGCTCATTCATAAAACCATTAGTAGATTTACATTTCTCGGTACCTATATGCACATATAAGCGCGATTGGTAAAACTTGATACCCCACTGGTAACCATATAGAAAAACCGTCTTGGTAAACCGTACAGTGTGTAGGCACGCTAATAGTTGCATTTACATCGTATGGGTTATGGCGATGGGTTTACCTGATACGGTTAAATACTGACTCGTAAACTGATATTGAAAATGGAAATACATACACGTTTTTTAAAATACCGACTCGGTAAAACCGCACAAGTGTAAATGAATCAAAGCTTATCGATAAATTCATTCACCCATTCATTATAGATGATCACATTGAGTAAGCTTGATCACGTCCGACGTCTGTGGCATTCATGATATTCAACAGATTACTAGACGCACATATATTAGCATAAGAAACGAAAATTCTAGAAGGAATTTGTATTAATTATTTATGGAAATATTAGACTAGACAAACATTGAGTGTTGGATAGGTCATTCAGTACCTATATATTAATATATCCTAGTAAGGAATCGAAGGTTTTCCTTAATGTACGTTTGTTTCATTGGTTGAGTGCTCGGAAGCGCAGATATTGACCAGAAGTTTAGGTCGATTTTAGGGTTAGCAATGACCACTGAATGTCAAATATATCTGATCTTACGGAGCTGACGCGCTTCTCCTACATTAATCTCTATCTTAATTCACGCAGGCGGTTTTCGGAGATATATAATAATAAGTCTGTCAACCCGCACTTGGTCAGCGTGGCAGACTATGGTCTTAACCCTCTCAATATGAGAGGACACCCGTATTCCAACAGTGGAATTATAATGGGTTGAAAAAAAAACATAATAATAATAAACGTGGGATACATGAGATGGCGTCAATAAGAGTAAGCGGGTAGGGGGAGGGGGATTTAAGAGCGGGCACGCGCCCGCAGCACTTCCTCTACGGTTGCGGTAACTCGATTACAATACAACCAGTTCACATGCGGGAGATATGCGGTCGCGACTATCCTTTCGGCGCCGTTTGTTTCCTTACTGCTCTTATCAAATTTCTTCAGCTCTCATGTAAAATCTACATTCTGATAACCGTCGCTCTTTTACACTGAAGCTGGTGGACAGATTTAGATCAAATTTAGTAAATAGTCAAAACCTGGCATAACATAGGTACCTTTATGCTATTGACACAGAAATAATTGTTACTAATAAATTTGTTAAAATGTAGCGCCGCTTAAGCTATACCTCGCCCCATCATTTGTATTTAAACTACCCAAAGCATTATTCTACGTTAAGTATGAATATCTTCACGTTATGTACTCTCGAACTCTCTGTTCTGTAACGAATACATACCATTTAAGTAGGTATCTTATGCCTCAGATAACCGAGCAATGTGACATTCGCAGATTAAGCGTTATAATAATAATTTTATTTGTAAATAAGAATGTTATAAGTAGTCGGATGTGAAGTGCTGAAGACCGAGCTCAGTGGCCTGTTTTTGGAGAGCTCTGTGTCCAGGTGGACGATGACGGGATAATGATGATGATGACGATTGTTATTATTACAAATTACGATGTTTTACGGTTGAAGACGTGTCTCCTCTAAAACTGAGAAATTCATATTCTGACCACTAGATAATCACAGGACAGGTGAAACAGGTTAATGATTACGATAATGATCATCTTTGATGGACACCTCGAACGCAACAGAAATGGATGACAATCTAAAAATGATTAATTTTTCTTTCATATCAATTGGAACTGAAGGGGGATGAAAGAAAAAGAAACACAAATATTTTTTGTCGAACTAATTTTAAACGCGAATCCAATATGGCGCTTGTTTATTCACGTTGCTACGTTTGAATAAGGGTCGTCACAGACGGAGCTATAATATATGTTAATATATTGTAGTATGCAAACGGTGGCTATGCTATAATACTTATGTATATCTTTGTGGTCATTAGCCGCACACTAATACATCTGGCTATACCGATAGTATACATCACAATCATTTTTCGGATGTCAACTGCTGGACATAGGCCTCCCCCAAATCGATCACCCTCCTACCATCTTGCCTGACGACCGGAAGAAGACTGCGGGGTGATGTTGGTTTCGGAAAGCCCAGGACCGGAAGGAGTGGCGCCGATTAGATTATTTATATGTATATATAAACAATGAGTACCTGTACGGTCAATCTAGCGTTACTATAGGAAATATATTGTAATATATCATAACATACTTTGCAATAATAAACATATATTATAGCTTCGTCTGTGACGACCTTTGAAAACGAATCAAATATGGCGCTAATGTTTATATACATTTGAATAAAACGGCAGTTTAAGGCAAACCACATGTTGGCTGAATTGGCTTGGAATGTGACGTATACATGTGAGACACAAGAGTACATATATAATAAAAATAAACACAGGAATGTACACTATACACGTGAGAAATAATCTCGATAAAGCATTTGAAATCAGCCGTCATGTTGAATTCCTTTTAACACTACCTTTGTATAAATAAAATTGTTTTCAATGTAGTACACAATAAGAAATATTTTGTCTTAAGAATTCGTTTTGATCAGTTCACCAGCTCCCCTACAAAATAACAAACTGAATTAATCGTTCAATTAGTTCAACCATTCATTACTGGACTAATTGCATGTTCTGAACGATACTTAACAGCTCATGGATAGTTACTCGCACTTAATCGTTCCGAGTCCTAATCAAATATACCAGGTGGCACACACATTGTCTTCTGTCTATATTCCCAAGATTTTTGTATACTTTTATTGTGTTGCCTGGGAGATATCGCAATAAAGCGCCAAGATCCATTGTTTACACATAACGTATTTATATATAATACACCAACTTAAACAGTACAATCAATTATTTATTATCAATCCATTTGAACACGTATTATTTATCCATCAATCTGTCTATGTCTATTTATTCATATATCTGTTTGTTTAGTTTACAACCCGCACTGATGAATATAGGGACGTTTTGTAACACATGCACCAGAAGTTGTAACACACACGAACCAAGCAGGAAACCGAGTTGAGTCAGTTTAGGCGTCTGTTGAACTACAGCTCCATAGTGATTGTTATTTATGGTGCATTATAATTGTTTTCAATTATGGCACGCGTCGGAGAGTGGGCGCTCGAGACAACGGAAGTTACTACTTAGAGAATATTTTGAGAGAGACTTCGATTTTAACTTTAATTTGTACTGATTAGATTAATATATGGCAATAGGCTCATCCCATATTCCATTGTGGGTTGTATACCTGTGGAATTATGGAATTGCATTACATTCCCCTGTCTACCCCTTCAGGGTAATACTTGCGTGATATTATGTGTTAAAATATGTAGGATTCAGACTGTAACATTACAGATGTAATGTTACAGACTGATTATTATTATACTAATATTACAAACTTTTGTATTCATTATTGCAATGTACATATATTAGTAATGATGCAACATATTGCAATGTAAAGGCAACATATGTATTATTAACTATTGCAACAATTCTGAATTCACTGACAATTGTATACTACATAATTTATATTATTGTATACTCAATAATTATCCTTATATATTTAATAATTATAATTGAACATTAGACATATAACAAAGCAATAAATATGAATTTAGGAGTCTTAATAATAACAATGTCTTAGGATATTTCCACACAAGCCTCAAAGAGAACCTATGTTATGGTAATTATACACGTATTTGGTATGGTATTTATACACTTTTTTCACTATAGCATTAAAAACAAGTTGGTTTTGTAGTCATTTTGGGTTACAATAACATAATGATAGTAGTATCAATTTGAGTCATGTCTTTATTTGTTAATCAGTAAAGGTGTAAGGATGGGGAGCAAATTAGTAATGTTTATCATAGGCCAAATTATACCCGAGAAAAACATTTCCAAGAAAACTTGATACTTCAAGGTGTTCCTATGGAAATGAACAAAGTGTAACAACAGGCCGATTCTATTCACCTTGAAGTCAAGGTTTCGTTAGACATGCTTATTTGTATAATATACAATGTATATGCCTTGATGTTTAGGCAAAACATCTATAAGCAAAGAGAGTATTCCTCGTAATGAAACAGGAGGATAGCTATTTATGGGATGATGATAAATATTTTCCTTCTCTTTTAATTTGTATTGTTTCTGTTTCTGTATCTTTTTGGTGCTCAATAAAGAATATGTATATTGTATTGTTTTTTAATGAATTAATTGTAAAATGTAGCCTTTATGAAAATCTACTCTATGCTACTGTTGGATTATAAGTATAAAATATCACATCATATAAAGAGTAAATGTAACCACATGTGTTTGATTTTTGGTTTTATAACCATATCATAATTTAATTATAAAAAAATATTGCATGTAAAAAAACAATACAATATTCTCACCTGGAATATCTCCTTTCTATGCCCCCGTAATCTATCCAGACTCTCCTCCAGGGCATAGTCGGATTTCTTGTTCTTCTCATTATTACTGCGTGTGGACTTCCTGGTGTGGTGGGCTTGTGCTGTGTCATTGTAATTCTCCTCCAATGTTTCCACCATACTCTTCTTTGTCAGTTGTACTATTTGCCTAGAACAATGTAGATCAGTTATAAAAATGCTACATGAACAATTGACAGATATAAATATTCTTTGCTGTTGTTCATCTTGTTTGAAATAAAAGTATGATTATTTAAAAAAAAAAATATGACATCATGTGTGTAATCCCCAAAGATCTAGCTAGGCAGAGGAGTATAGTACATGTCTACTTTTCACATTATGTTTATGTTCGACCATGGAATTGATGGTGAGTCTATTGATATATATCTCATCATGTGCAGATCCAGACTCTGAGTTACTGCTGGAAAATCTAAGTTAATATATCCAATAGTATCCTACTCAAGAAAGAAACCCAGAATCTCTCAATCAGCAATCTTATTTGCAATCACCTAACCAACTGGGAAGTAAAAAAAATTTCTACAACCGTCTAATTCTGGCCTTTGATTGTATATTTAACTGCATATTTTTATACAACTATAGATGAAAATCACAGTGTCGTCACACAGTCACAGTCACACATTTGAAAAATTTTAGTATAGTCAAAATACTATGCCTAACTAAATTGTAGGTGATAACCCTATTATGAAGTCACATTCCTAATGTGAAAGCAATATCTAGGCTGTTGCAGCTAACAGTATCTAGTATCTAGGGTTGTCTAAATTATTAGTGGTAAACCCTAATATGAAATCATCAACATTCCCAATACAAACCCAATAACAAGATTATATAGTTAACAATACTTAGTATGTATTGTTGTAACACTTGCTCTCCTTTACAAGTAGAGTGCATTATGAGCAAAATGAGTTAGTCATTTGGCATGCTCCACAGAACAGGTTATCCTCAATTGGCAGTGTGTCAAGGTCACACATATAGTATTGCATCTACACCTCAACCAGTAAAACAAACTTGAGTATTCATGATTTATCAATCATAACCCACTAGTATAATAAACCTTGGATTTAAGCTACCGGCATGTACAATTGATGTAAAGGTTTGTTCACATGTATGTGACATATTCTATGTGCAAATTGGGAGAATCATTCAAATAAGTTTTTGGACTTGTGTGTTGTTTTATTATTTATTTATTTGCTCATTATTTTCATCACCTGGGTTGACCCGTAAACAATACCAATTGTTATTATGTTTATTGGTAAGGTACAGTAATTGCCAAAAATAAACAATAAAATAAATAACTTGTGATGGCTTTTAAAGTTTCCTACTTTTATTATTTTACAACAAAAATTTAAGTTACATGTTACCTCATATTTGGATTGTACTTGTTTTATGGCACTGTGTCATTTCCTGAAGGTCTTTTATAAGACTCGTAATTAAAAAGCCAGTTGGTTGTTCATTGTGAATTACTAATGAACTTGCACACCTGCTGAGTTATTTTTACAGATGTCAGTTTGTGACGAGAACTTGAATGACAAAATTGAACAGTAATATATTATTGAATATAATTGTATAGTTCTTGAAAAAATTATAACAGAACTTTCGATTGTTCTTCCATTTTTAACGGAAGATAAAGACAAGCAAAAAAAATCTTGTATAAAAATTATTAATGCTAGAAAACAGCATGTATTTAGTGAACTAGCCCTTAAGATAATTTGATTACCATTAAAAATGTATAGAACAAAACTGTCAACACAACCACAAAATAAAAAGAAACTACTACATTTTTCTATGAAATAAAAAGTAAAAAGTTAGTTAGTTATGTCTAAGGAAAATAGGCTTATACTTAAAGCATTTAAAGCCTCATCTATTTAAATGAAGATCTTTATATCCAAATATGGTCAATAGAGATTTGACCTCAACTCTTTGTGTTTAAGAAGGTCATCAAGTGGCCTTAGTGGACATGGTGTCATAGCTTTTCTGGTTGTGACATCATCATGTACATAAATTCAACTACATTACAATAGGACCTTGGAATTTTTGATGGTGAGGTCTTTACTATAGTATTTCACAAGGAAATTCTGACTTTTATGACTCTATGTCTTTAACCTCACTTTCTATTACCATTGGAAGTATAACAAAATGCAGGCCTATGTCCAACACTGGACATTTAAAGTCTGACAATGATGGTGATGATGATCATGTATAACAAAATGTGAAATTTACTACTCTTCTCTACCAACACATTGCAAAATACATTGTTCATTTTAAGTTTGGATGCAGAATATTTTATGGAATATTTGATACTCCTCTTTCAGCTGTAATTGATTCAAAGTATGCTTTAATACAACTGTAAATGTAACAGTCTGTTGTATATGCAACTAACTCAACATTACTTTAGAAAGTTTGAAAAGAATGTACTGTTTGTTTAAGAATTAATTTTCGCAATAATGTTAATAAGGCAATTAGATCTGGTATGATGATAATGGACTGGATGATTAAGGTATATTATTCATTCTGTGATTAAAAACATTGAAAAATCATTGTTTAGCCGAATTTATAAAAAGTGTATATATTGATTCCTTACAATATCCCTTTAAAAAGGTACAATTAATGAACTTAAAAGGTTTAAAACGATTAATAGTTTTAAACCTTCTAAGCCCTGGGTGAGAATCACACCCACACCTGCCAGCTCAGCAAGCGAATTCACTGGACCAGGAGAGTCAATGTAATGGGTAATAATTTTCTATTGGATTTCCTTTTAGATTTAATGAATGCTATCTAACGATAACATTTTGCAGCGGCTTAATTTGTCGATGAAGATTATTTTTTATCAAAAACTGATTGTTATTCACAGAGTAATTTGACTTATCAGTAAGATATTACAAGGAACAAAAGACATATTAAATCATGACACATGTTGCACAAATTTTTGAAAAATTATTACTAGATGCTGAAATGATTAGTTTAAAAGTGGGGCCATGTAACAGTATTTTTGGTACTTTATATATTATACAATATATTGACCCTTAAATACAGAACAAATGATATCTGCTCATCACTAAAATATTTGTCCTGTGTGCCAATTATACTAAAATGTCACATTTCACTGTTGAGATCAGTTGTGAAATGTACACAAGCTGTTATAGGATAGTAATAAGATATGTAACAATAATAAATTTTGACAAATATAAATAATAACTTGTTTTGAGACTGTGGCTAGTTTCATTTCTGTCAGCATCTCTTGACTACTAGTCCAAGAAGCTAAGACTAGTTTAAATGAACTATATTCATGGCATATGACGTCTATAGAGATAAATATGTCGCATCTGGTCTCTGTCAACTCTGTTATGATGGTTCACCTGATGGTGTAATGATATAATAATAAGTCTATTGCATTTTATCATATATTATTGTATTCACATTGACATAATAACAATAATACTAATTCTATAGTATTTCCTTACAGATATTGGATTACTTGGAACATTTTGATTAAAAACACCTATAATTATATTCAGGCTGTAATAGTTTAATATAAATAACTTATGTAAACATGCCCAAAAAGAATAATATATTAGTAAATATTTTTGTAACATGTTTTTGCAGCTGTAGGAATAATTCACAGAATTTGATAGAATTTGTGAATGTTGTTGTATTCATGGCTCATTTTATCAACAGGTTCACAAACATAAGCATTAAGAATAACTTGTGTGCATTTATAATTACTTATTTATTTTTCTAATGCGAAAACATTAAGACAAAATATGGTAAGCTTACTTTACAGGCGTACTCCGTTTACTTGGAGTTTTCCTTCCGGATTTGTGATGCGCATGATCGTCTTCCAAGCAGCTTTCGCGGTCGCAACTGGATCTTAAAAAAGGCGTATTCGACCGGGACCTCGACCGGAGCCCGCTGACTGTAGGGTTCTCCATGCTATCACGTTCGATATTAGTACACTCAGTTTAATTTTCACACGTGCTAGCACGCATCCTCTTTAACCACACTTTTCACTGACCCTGACCCATATTTATCAGGTAGCACAACGGAATTATTGCACAAGAAAATCTATTTCTGTGGCTTCGTGCAATGCCGCCAAAACGGAGACTTAAAACACCCAATGTTAACATGACTAAAAACGTCCCCTCTTAAAAATCACTTCACGTGGCGTATTCTGTATGAAAGAAAACTCGCGATACATTTTATTACGTTCAAATTGCGTTTCATTCAAGATAAATGTAATTCTTAAATTTCGTAACTCCCCTCTCGCTAAACATAAACTGTGATGACGTCACTATCAAAAAGACGTTAGCTATATGCGATGTTGCCAGCATACAGCATGTAGTTTGAAAGCCGTAATAAAAAAAAGAAAAAAAAAACAGTATTGTATGTAATAGAACCGTTTAGCGACGTGCGTTAAAAATAGCTCATTCAACCTGAACGTTAAAAATTTTGAATTTAAAGTGTTCCTAGTATTATTTACTTTAAAATAGGACGTATTATGGATGTTAAGGTCAAGCAATTATTAAACAGATAATTATTAATTGATTAATTACTGTACTGTATATCTAATTAGCTCTGTTTGCATATTATGTCTATTCTGCTTCAAAATAGGTGTTTGCTAATATGTATATTACATAATGAATTTGTTTCTAAATTTATAATTAGCAATTTAATATAAAATTAGTTAATCTATGAATATTTGATACAATGTTAATCTATTGGACGGCGACGGCGTAAATAAAAAACAACAGAATTGTCTTTTTACTTATTTATTCTTTACTGAAAACTTATCTCCATCGAATTATATTTGTATTCTTATGTTAGGACGGTTTTCTAGAGCTTTAAGTGCACGCTTTGCGGCAGCGTGTTCTGATATTGCAAGACTAACCTTTAGGCACCGTCGCGATAATGTCATGTCACCTGTTGACTAAAAATTTGAAAATTAGCAGAAAAAACTGATTATTCAATTAGTTAAGTTAGGAAATAGTTTACTTACCAGCGCCACATGAGCAATATTAAACCAGATATCTGACCGAGATTCTGGATTAGTAGCTAAATAAAGAGCTTGTCGGAAACATGACAGAATTAAATCCCATTGATTGCAATATAAGCAACATAATCCGAGATTATTATAAATTTCAGCACTGGCAGGGCTTGTGGCTAGCAATTTCCTAGAATAAAAAAAATATTGAAAATGTTTAGTACAGATTGTCGGGTTCAATCCAAAAATTCAAATAGTTAGAATTTAGTTCCAGGTGGACAATTACAGTAAATGCTTCTTATTCGCGTTTTCAATATTTGCGGGTGAAAAAAGTGCAACCCAGTTTCTGTATTCGCGGCTAAAAATTTCTTATTCGCGGATGCAATCGGTAAACACAAAAATATTCGGTGTATTTTATTAACGCGTCGGCATCCTTTGAGTACTGCGGGCACGATCCGAAGCGGTTTTTATAAAGGATGTAAACGAATGTACCAATATCAAACTAAAACATAAAAGAATAGTTGGAAGAACTAAAGTCAGATTGAAATCATGCTGAAAAAACTGTGGCCGGTACTGACTGTTGGAAATGATGAAGAACCCATGCTAATTCAAAATTTCACTGCAGATGTTGTTGAAGTTGCAAAGGGAATAGGGCGAGATGGTTTCGTGCAGATAGAATCAACTGACATTCAGGAGTCAAACAACCAAATCAAGAGATAACGCAGCCTTCAGATTTTTAATATTGGCAATCAGCAATTTCACTACTTCACATATCTTGATACTGGCGGTTGGCACATCTGACTGCCACTTCATCTGGTCATACCATGGAGCTTCCAAAGGAGACTTAGACGCTGGATTTTACATATATGCGGAGTAGTGTGTTTAGAGGCGCCATCTGGTGTTTACAAATAGCAACTAAATAACCATTGCTTAGGATGCAAGTTTGCGATGGTATACAGATATTACCGAAATTATGAGCATTCACATAAAATCCCGGATATTTTTTAAGGATGTCCACTCACCTGTAATATCTAAGAGCGATTTCAGGTTGATCATTGTAAAAATTGTACATAGCAATATTCGCTATTGCTTCCATATTAGACGGATCTTCCAATGCGACTACTCTGTAATATTTCACGGCTACCGCCAAATTCCCCATTTGCTCATGGATTCGCGCTTGTTCTAGAAGCAAGGTAGTGTTTTCGTGGAATGCAGTAAGGGCTTGTCTGCACACTTCGAGTGCAGAAAGTGGTTGGTTGAGTCCCACGTACATCGCAATCAGACGTAAATATATAGAAATGTGTTTATTTTGATTGAGCGCTTGCCTTAAACATTCCTCCGTGTTCCTGTACATTCCCAGTGCGTAATAACAGCGTGCCAACGAGTAATTCCACCACCAGTCTACTGTGTTGTCTGCTTTCTGTGCTTGGAACACAATTTCCATAGCCTAGCAAAAGACCCAGAAATTCAGCATGTAGATTTTATAAATTATAGAAACATAAATTAAGTATTTAATGAATTAAAATATCTCCATTCACACCCAAGCATATACAGGGTAAGAATAACGGGCAGAAACTCCTTTTGGGGTAATCGACGTTCAATAGTAGACTGAGATAGGTTGATGATAGAACTCGTTTAGGCCTATGTTCAACACTAGACTTAGACAGGCTGTTGATGTATATATGATAGAATAATTCACCTAATAAAGTTGTATATTTTCAACATCATCTTACCTTCCGAACGTTACCTTCACAATAGAATACGTATTCGAACAAAGTTTTCGCGGCCGGCATAAATGATTGATCCTCCCTGCTAAGGAAGCGTAGTGTGATGGGTGCGTTGATGGCGAAGCTGGAGCCGCCGGCGAGCGCGGTGGCCGCGCGGGATGCTCGCGACGCCGTGTGGAGCGCGCTGTGGGCGCGCGCGCTGCTCAGCCCCGAGCGCGACTTCAGTGTTGCTGTTGCCCTGCCCTTAGCATAAAATGTGGATAAAAACATTAATTACGCAAGCATTAATCATTATGGAAACATTGCCCGTACCAATAAAATGATCGTCCTTGGCTTAAGTCGTAGCGCGTAATTCCATAATTAATAAATTATTTATATTTAAGAATTAATGTCACTTATTATAGGTAACAGGAAACAAAGTTATCCCAAGGAACAGTATAACGTTGTGTAACGTCTATGGCAAATCAGGAAAAAAACAAATCAATTTCAAAAATGGAATCTTACAGTAGGTTGTAACTGCTGAGCAGTCTTAACTTCCCGCTGAAAGGATGTACCGACACGTGGTGTCCTGGCTATTCCCGTAAGAGCCAGTTCATCTTGTTGAGGATAGTACTCTACTTCCTCGTACCCATTGCCCGCCACCTTGGCCTGAACTGTCATTGCTCGCATCCTAACAAACTCCAGCATACGATCACTTCTATCCCTCAACGCTGTATCACACAATTTAATACATTCGTCATACTGTCTTGATCTATAAAGATTTAATATCTTATAATCGAGTTCCATTATCGGTAAAGTTAAAGAGCTTTAATATCACGTTTGCAAATTGGTTACTAGGCAACGTAAGTGTTTAAGGTACGCTATGATGTGAGGTTCCTCAATCGTAGCGTCAAAAAGTTCCTTGAAGGCAGGCAACACATTAGTGACCCCTCTCATGTAACAATTATTTTGTCTATGAGGCAGACGGGCATGGTAACCACTTACCATTAGGTGGTCCGTCTGCCTGTTTGCTTTGCCTCTTAATATAAAAATATGTATTAAAACGCTACTGCTGGGCCAGTAATTAGCATAATGAGATAAAGTTGCAGTTATCGGTTATCTAGAATTATTTCCATGTCTCATAGTGGTAAATGCGACTGCTGAGTGAGAGGTCCTGGATTCTATCCCCGGACAGGGAAAAGTATGGATCGGCATAAAGTAGCTTGAAATTTTCAGTAGTAACACGGTATCCAGATTTATGTCCGGTTTACGCCAATATGCTCACCCCAATAACATCTAAGACGTACAGAATAACTAATGTAACGTGGGGTGTACATACTACACTCGTTTTCCTACATCTGGAGGAAAATACAGTGGTAATTTCATAATATAATTATGAGCTTATATCATTTATAGTGTCGTACGAATAGATGTTTCCTTATAACAATAATGCAATATCTTAATTAATACAGTGAATTATTTCCATGTCGTTTGTTTTCTCCGTCCCATAAAAGTTCGGACGTCAACACTTTACGGAATTTAATGGAATGAAAATTTATGAATACTACGTTTTTATGTAAACGGACAGCAGGCGCCTGCCACATTTTGCAAAAATATTTTTTTCAGTTGTCCGTTTTACGAAGTTATAAGTGACCTAAAATTTTATACTCACATAATCCCGTATAATGTTATTGTCTTATATTTACAACAATTTAAATATTTACAAACACTGAAACTGACCAATCGTGAAGAAATAATGAATAAATAAGCAATAATTTTAAATTTCATCATATTTTAATTTAAAATGCAAGCGAACCGATCGCTGCTCAAATAGGTAATAATATATTATAATAAGTACCTATTATTTGAAAAAGAGAAAAGAAAGCATTTTATAAATTACAGATATGAAAATTGATATATGATTAGGTTGACAATTCATGAAATGTAAAGCAAGAGAAAGAGTATATAAAGCTGTTGTTTTAAAGCTGTTTTCATTCACAATCTGAATCCACAATCACGATGTATTTGAAAAGTTTAATCTTATTGATATCAGTCAGCCATGTGCTTACCGCTGAAAGTTGGCGGAAGCCGGGCTGTCATAGAATCGGTTCGATGTTTTTACCTAGATGTCATGGCGTAAATTTAAAATAAATATTGATGACCCATTTAAATTTAACGAAATTGAGCTGAAGTGACTGAAAATCCTGCTTCATTTCGAATATGATCGTTAATATCTGAAAAATTCTGGATTTAAATGTCAAAAAATCAAGTATTGCTATTTGGGGTTGTTGGTAGAGGGGGAAAATAAAAATTTGGAAAAGGCTTTATTTTTGTCGATGTACAGTGATGGTCGTGGATTATTTAAGTTCATTAATCTTCTTTCAGGTCACACCAGAAATATAAGCATACCTGACTGCTTGGAATTTAAAATTACTACCAACGCGTGCCGAGGGTATTGTGAATCATGGTCCCTGCCCAGCATCATGTTAGGATTTAAACGCCACCCAGTCACCTCTCTCGGGCAGTGTTGTAATATCATGGAATCTGAAGATGTGAGTATGGATATTGTTCTAATTAAAGACGTATTGAGATTTTGATTTTTATTTTAGAATACATAAACATTCAGTGTGGCACTTAATATCGACTGCAATCTCCCTATAGTTCGTGTTTAAAAATTTACTTGCAAAAAATTTACTTGCTTCAAATTACAATTAAGAAATTGTAAAACAACATTAATTGTTTTACACATAACTAAATGTTTGAATTAATTAATTTCACTTAAAACGTTTTCTAATTTCAGGTCCCAGTCAAAGTATTGTGCCTGGACGGAGAAAGGAATTTAATATTTAAATCTGCGGTTTCGTGTGCCTGTTATCATTGTCAAAAAGAGTGAAAAAAACGTATTGGATACCGCATGTGCAAATAGAATTGTTCATGTGTTATAAGATTAATTAAAATCTTTCCTATGAAGTACTCTAAATTAATGTAAAAGGCATTATTCGATGTAGTGATAATTAAAAAGTGTAACTTGCAGAATTTAATACAGAGATTTTTACTCCTTGGCTTACATGCCTTACATAGAAAAAGCATTGTTATAGTTCTAATTAAACATATCATACATTGAAATAAATAGTTTAATTTTCCATATAATCATATACATCCACTTAATACATTTAACAAACCAATACATATACATATGTATTATGTATTTGTATTTGTTACAGTTATCAGGTTCAGTTGCAATAATGATTATATGATCACCAAGAAATTAATCTCGCACATAATTTCGTGTCGTACCCATCCCTTTTTATTAACAATATTGGATGGGATTGAATAAACATACATACGTCGTAATATCGTTCACGCATAGACATTTAATTTAAATAAGAGTCATTTAATCATTATCATTATAATTTTTAGGCACTGAAAATCTATTGGACTAAAAAAATGAATCAATTTCCATTATAAATTTATAACGTTCCATTTTAGTTAAATTTGACATCTGACAATTGGCATATTCATGACATTACCTTTGCTAGATTTATGTTACGCGCCTTTTATATTTTGAACTGATTATTTATATCATTTTATTAAATTTCTAAGCTAGTGCTCAAACTATTTTTAGTTTTAGTTGATTTTTCAAACGAAGCGATTACAATTGCATCATTCATAACGGTTTATAGATATCATGCTAGTTTTTACCCTTAACTAATATAATAAAAGTGCTTAAAACATACATAATCATAGTCTTTTTTGAAACAACCGCGGAATATGTCAGTATAAAGTTATACGATTGTTGGAGATTGTTTAACATTTATAATCAAAAGTGGTAGCAATGAATGCGGATGACTTGTTTTCAACACTTAAAAAATGTGGAGAAACAGGAACAAATTTGCGGAAGTTTTGTTCGGAAAATATTGATACGGTAAGTAGGTAACTTATCTCGAGTACCTAAAACATTTTTTATTGGTTGCTCGTTTTGCCTCATTACACTCGAAATTTATTCAGAATCATTCGTACATTAATTGAATACAACTACTAATGTATGAAAACATTTTTTGAATTAATGTCCATCTATTATGAGCAATTGCTTGCTTGATACTTGTTTGTAATGAAATACAGACCCATCATAATAATTCACTTTATAATCAGTATTCACTTTTTTTTATCAAGACCGGATTTACCTAAATGTTTGTCATATTAAAAATATGGTATTTATGAAAAAGTACACATACTTCATACATTATTATTTTTCTAAAACGTAACATCATGCCTGTAATTCCCTAAGGGGTAGACAGATGAGTATAGTACACTCCCACATTTAACCAGTTAAGTTTTACGTCCCATAGAATATGAGTGCAGGTGGTTAGACTATTGCCACACACTGGGCACAGATTCAGTCTCCCTGTCACTACTAGAATTTCTAAATTAGAAAAATCTAATAGTACCCAACCCGGAATTTGAATCCAGAACCTGATCAGCAATTGCACTTGCAACTACTCAACCAATGTGGCGGTGAATTATGTTTCAGATTATAGAATATTTGCCAGGACAAATTTTGAAAAGCTTTGATGATCTGAACAGCATATTCTGTGGGCTGTCCGACAGTCCTACAGATCTGGAATACAAAGTAAAGGTAATAATAATAATGTAGTATTGCTAAGAAATATTCATAACATTCATTTAATTATTTATGTACACAAACAAATATAAAGTTAAAAAGAATTGGATGGAAATGGATCTGCACCAAGAGACTTTTCGACAAATAAACAGTCCATTTATTTCTTGAAAAATCTCTGCTAGCAGAACTGTGTCTGCAGAAGAGGTTATCTATAAACACTTATGCCTAAAACAGCAAGGAAATAATAAAATATAAAAATGTAAACTACAACTGATATAACATACATACAAATAAGTATAGCTAAGTAAGTTTAGTAAGTCTTTAAGAAAACAGCGTATACCGTCCTTAAAGGCTGGCAACACACTTGCTGACCCCTGGGTTGCAGGTGTCCATGGGCGCCGGCAGTCACTTACCATCAGGTGACCCGTTTGCTCATTTGCCCCCTATTCTATAAAAAAAAAAAGTTAGTAATCAGCAACTTTGGCAACTTTTGACAGTTGTGCCATATTGCTAATTTTTTCATTAAGGTTCTTGATCTAGTGAA
>DWMG01001029.1:0-16498 GCA_018244855.1 Elbella merops
GGGTTAAGGCCATAGTCTGCCACGCTGGCCAAGTGCGGGTTGGCAGACTTCACACACCTTAGAATTTTTTTTTTTTTTTATCAGTCAATAGTCATCTTAGGTATGATTTTTGCGAATCTATTTAATTACAATTTTGTAGCACTGCCTATTAATTTTCCTTAAATAAGCGTGTAAGGATGTCTAGAAGAAATGAAACCGCCTATTGGTCTTGCTCAATTTTGTTTGTGATGTTTTATGTATGTATGTACGTTTTTATGTTGTTTCCAATAGTGTTGATGCATTGTACATATTTTTTTTTTTCAATATTTTACGATACAATTTATTACAAAACTGTGATCAGTTTTCAAGACAGACCATAGGCTCCTGTGTATGTGTGTTAAATACGATTTTGCAGTAAATGATCTGAGTTCATACTTATTAGTATTAATATTAGGTATATCGTGACGGTAGGTAACTTATAGAGAGTACAGAGACCACCGAGCGCTAAATTTCTTTATCCTTAGGGACCTGATGTGTTTTTTATATAATTTCTTTTTAAATATGTGTTCACACGATGCCTTTTAAGAAGCATATTTTCTTATGTGCCTAATAGTGGAGCTGACAGCAGGTGTCATTTACTGTTTGGAGAAAACTTTAAGTAGGTTCTCCACAATAATAAATCGTTACCCATTTACTACCACCTTTGTTCTACTTATTTTTATTAGTACATTTGACTTTCATAGAATAAAATATGTAGAGACCAAGGACTTCATATTGAAAATGAGTATTATTTAGTATTTTCGCAGTTAATTCTAATCTTTTTGCATTTGCGCATCATGTAATTGCACATATGCATTTTATCTCATATGTATGATATTTTATTTATGTATTTAGTGGTTAATGTTATTTCAATACTTTGCGACTTTTCTGTAAACCTGATATTTTTCTCAGTACACTCCAAACCTAATGAACAATAAAAAAGTAACAATTGCCGTTGGCTGACGATCATTTTAAGCGCAGCTCTGGCGCAATAGCGTTAATTAAAAGGCCCGTGTAATCACGCGTTTTATGTTCGCTCGTTGTCTCTCTGCCGTTTGAGAATCTTATCATCCTGATTAGAGACTCGTTACGACTGCTTGTGATCGGAAATCCGGATGTGGAGAACTTTTTGGAGAATTCCACAAGGAAAATCGTAAATATTACAAAGCAAGGCATAACCTTGTACATAGATGACAATAACTGGATAAACGTAATAAAAAATAGTCACCCTCATCATCGTTAACTCTTTGAACATATAAGTGTTGAACTAGGGTCTCAGATTTCGAAAGGCTAAAGCCATAGGCCATATTATTCTCCTGACACCGAAAAAAGTTACACATTTTTTCAATTATACTTTTCAAATAAAATTGACCTTCGGAGCGAAACAAGTAATCAATAAATATTACAATTTAAAATTAGTCACGCCTTAAATAAGAAAAAAGCATAATAGAATAATAATGTACACAAGTTACAAAGCCCATTGTCGCCCAACAGACAACAAACTGAGATTTAAATTCGAATGTGACTGGTTTTATCAATCTCGAATACGTTTCCTTTGGCGATAACCGTTCGTCTTCATCTGTCCCCAACTATTATCTCCGGGATAAAAAGTTTCAATAGCCTAAAATTACTTCCGATACGGCATACTACATTTATATGACGAGGGTCGGGTTCCTCGGCGGACGAGCGATTTTTTTTTTTCATTGAAATAAATCTAAGGATTGCGCTACGTTCTCTGACTTAAGATAACGTGACAGTTATATTAATTTAATGCTACTTCCTATTGGCTGTAGGCTTAACTTTGTGGTTGTATTAAACCTAATTTATGGCTAGGCATACCGGTGCCGATGAAAGCCACGATTCGCCTATCTTGGACAAATAGGTCAGATAATAGCTGATGGAGCGTCAAAGGACGAACATCGGCGTATATGTATGTATTGAGAGAATAACAAATGTAATAAAGACGTTAATGCTGTAAGGATAGAGATATTAGGCACTAGCGATCTCTGCCTTCCGCGTGGGAGACCTGGCGTGACGATTTAGGAATGATAAACTAATTTATCATGTAGTTAAATTGGGGGCAGGGGTGGGGGGATAATAAATTGACTGATAACATTCGACTATTTATATTTTATTACCAGTAAATTCATTATAATACACTATATAAAATATGCATTATATTTTTATAAAACATCAATCTATTGTAGTAATACAAAGGAGTTTGGATATTTTGGGTAAGAATGTCATGGGACATAAAGAATCATTTTATGTACAGCCTGAGCCTCAACACAAAAATGCCTCCGAAAACAATTTTGAAATTATTTATCTGATTGATGCAAATTTTCACATACCATCAGATAAACGTGAAATATCGCAGCGTGGGTATGAAAAATTTCGCTAATACCGTCCCCACCTGATAGATTCCGACAATTTATTAACTTAATACCTTAATGGAAATCGAATGAAATCCTCCAAGAGAATTTCTTTATCTTACGGAACGTTATTGATAGGTTATTTTAAGAAGTTTGCTGAAATACGAGTACTTTCATCAATTCCAAAGTTTCGTTCGGCTGTGAACGACTTTGACTGAACGACATCACGAGGTATTTAATTTAAGGAGACTTTTGGTATATAATATCATCGTCATAATCAAAACTTTCACTATAATACCTGATTTTTATTATATAATTTTATCAATATGATTTTCATTTTCGTATTATATACCTACTACATTGACAAGTTAGTGTTTCAATAACACGATTAAGAGTTCAACTAAGCAACGTACAAACAAACAGGCGTACAAGTATTAAGAGATTGATGGGTAGAGAAGCATGGCGCTGTAAGAACGCAGATATTATGTGGCACTCGGTGCTGTCTGCTTAACCCATAATGGAGCTAGCATAAAAATATGTATATGTATAGATAATATAATTTATTATAGTTAAAATTTGTATTAGTTTCCATATCTATTTCACTTTGAAACCCACGCCAGATACTGTACAATCTATTTCCGTTCTAAGTGCATCTGCTAAGATTGACTACACAATTAGTTCAGGAATACAAAGCAGTTACTCTCTCCCGGGAATAACAGTAGCGTTCTAATTAACCTAATCCCCAGCTGCAGCTTAATTACCATTTCTTCAAATGCCAAGGATGAGCCTTTTACGCGCAGCGGGTTCTGCCAATGCTTTTAGGGTCGCCCCTCATTTGACATTGTTATATCGGACAATTGGTTTGCTAATACGAGTACAGTCGGTTAAACGTCAAAACGACTGGTGTACGTATAGTATATAGCAATATTCTGATAGTATTGGCGTGATTAATTATCCTTTTAAAAATTTTGAAGATAATCAATCCATTAAAAAAAATATAGCTTCATCTTGCTCCTTAATACCTATGGCCTGACGGATCTGCATTGAAGTTAACTTACTATAACATCACGCCTATTATTCCCCGACGTGGTAGTGTAGTATTCTCACTTTTCACGAGTTATGTTATACGGTCTATGGAATAGAGAGTGAGCTTATTAGCCTGCCTTATTGTTAACTTACTATAATCTACGTTAATTAGTTACACTGTGAGTTGTATGTATGCAAGTGATACTATATAGTCTCTAAATATTTTAAATATTTATAGTGATCCTGGAAAATATTAGTCTCCCTTTTCCAATTTCCGCTTCAGAAACGTGCAACTTGTTACGTTTATAGATATAAAATATACTCTTGTTTTTATTACGTGTCTTTTTTCAAACTGTGACACAAGACAAGACATGACGTACACGTGTATCAAACGGTATTTTTAATGTATCAGTTTAACGCATTAGAGAGCTATTTTGTAGATAAGCATTGTGGCATATCTTGAAATAAGAGGCCTATATCAAGCAGCGGAACAATAGAAAATATTGTCATAATGTTGATAACTTTTCTGTTGTATTAGATTGATCGCCTCGTTGGTCGAATCCTGGACTAAAATCCCGGGTCGAGTACTATTGGATTTTTATAATTTAGAATTTCTAGTAGTGACTCGAAGTTTGGATCTGTGTATAGGCTCCCCACCTAGTCCATAGGACGTAAACGTAACTGGTGAAATGTGGGAATGTACTACACTCATCTGCCTACCTCTTCGGGGATTACAGGCGTGCAGTTACGTTATTAGATTATTTTAATATCATTATATCATTATCTATGAACGGAACCGTCAGGCCGGTTTAACGTGGATAAGTGTGAGGAGACCCTCCAATTGGCACCGTCGGTATCTAGCATTCATTTTCTTGGAACTCAGTAGGTCATCAGATAAGCTGCCTGTGGAACTCGAATAGTAATTGTTTGAGCACTAGAGAATTCTATTGTCAGCGGAATCATATTCGTTGAATATGCATTTTGATCAGAAAATATCTTCTGTTACGTCACTACCTTTGTAGCCTTAAGATAAAAAAGATCCGATCTTCTTTAACTATGTACCTATGTCTGTTATGCAAAGACATAATGTGGTCATTCAGAATGACTTCAAGAGCACTCATAAGGTAGGTTATACATTATAGCCTAATTTATAAAATATAGTCGTCTTAAAGAATATCGTAAAGAATAGACGTATCTGGAATCTGGAATGGAGCACTCGTATTTAAGGAAACGGAGCGTAGAACGCCCAGCAGCTAGGTGGAATGACGATGTACGCAAAATAGCTGGCAGCGGTTGGATGCGACGAGATGAAGATCGAGCTCAGTGGCGGGCTATAGGAGAGGCCTATTTCTAGCTGTGGACGGGAGGAGGCTGATGATGATGATTAATGATGATGAAAAAATATACATGTGGTACATACCACTTAATAGATACCTAATAGTCACAAGATTACATTTTCCCCCTCTTGCAACTGCCTTCATTATTTTCTCCTTCACTGGCACCTTCGTATGTAGATATTTAATAATTAACCACCGAATAAAAAAGCTAGCTTATTAGTAACGTATTGTCATCATGGTTTTAGTATTCATATATCAGCAACTGTATAATTAGTAACCATTAACCGATGAACACAAGACATTTTGAAAATAATAATAATAATATTATAAATAAAACAATATTTATAAAAAAAAGTTCATCTAAGACGTCCTTGTGAGGCATGGTTCCTAAAACACAGACAGCATTACCTCGCTGAATTTTAAGGTTACTAAATGACTGTACAGGTTATTCATGAAACTTTAACGCCGTGTCAGATGTGTGAGACGTTGTTTTTAACTAAATTTAGGCTGATTTGTATGCAGCATTAACTTTTCTGACAAGCCGGTTTCAATATTTACAATGTTTACTTCATGTCGATATTTTAAATTGATGAAGTGTATGGCGGTATTTCTATATGCTTATATGAAAGACATATATTTGTATTTTAGGTACACTATAAGTTATATCGTTAACAGCACAAACTTCTGTCTCCTGTGAAATAAAAAGAGCATTGACGTCTGCGGCATTGCGGCACCCCCCCCAGTTAGATACTGCATTACAATATCATACCATCGCCATAACTATCACTGGATCTGTGCCCGGTGTACGGCAACAGGCTCACCATCTATTCCAATACAAACGCTACTGGTGAAACGTGGGAGCCTATTACACTCTTCTGCCTACCCCTTCAGGGATTACAGGAGTGATGGTACGGTTTTTTATAAGTATACACGGTACGTAAAAACTTATATTTTGATCAATTAACTTATTTTAACCGGTGAAACGTGGGAGTGTTCTGCATTCCTCTGCCTACCTCTTCGGGGATTACAAGCGTGAAGTTACGTTTGATCAATTAAAGTTATCTAACGGAAGATGAATTTAAAAGTTTCTGATTCTATGTCACGATGTATTAATTTGAGTTACGCGTATAAACGAGAAACTTTTTGATCGACATCATCCAGTTCCGCAATATCTGAAGTCTCTATAAGACCTCATATCCGGTAGCCCATATTTCTCAAACTTCCTCGAGATGAGACAGTAATGTTTGGTAAGTTGCAAGTCAATATTTGAAAGAAAACCTGAATTATAATTAAATCTATACAAATGTACTAATCAAATAGTAAGAAAGATAAAAGGCAAATTTACGTAGCCAATATTAAAATTAAATAATTTTTAATTGAATTTACTTCAAATAATTTTTAAAAATAATACATATTTCTCTTTATGCCTTATTGGAAAATAACAATAACTAAACGGAATTGAAAGAAATTAAGTTTAC
The DNA here is from genome assembly GCA_018244855.1 of Elbella merops. Taxonomy (NCBI): domain Eukaryota; kingdom Metazoa; phylum Arthropoda; class Insecta; order Lepidoptera; family Hesperiidae; genus Elbella; species Elbella merops. The sequence goes on from DWMG01001029.1 coordinate 6,232, forward strand.
TATTTATTTACTATAATTTTTTTCTATTTATTTATTATAAATTTACTATTTATTCATTTTTTATTTATTTTTTGTTGAACGCAAACGAAACTACATGTAACAAATAGTGCATTACTTAATAAAATATTTATTGTACTCCTAAGAGAAATAAAATTCTTAAACCATTAACCCATAAACACAGTGCCTATAGCTCAAAAGCAGTGATGTATCCCAAACCGTTTACCAATTATCACCGGATGCGTTTGACTGTTAAATGGATTTCTACGAGTATTCCTTTGAGAACATATTCATACGATAACCTGGCGCTGTTACCATCAACGTTAAAATTTATCGATCGCTATTACACTGATTTAAAAATGAATTTTCATCTCCCACATCAATCAATTCCCCAGATGGTAATCCAATTGCATCGAATTGTTATTTCGAAATTTATTTGAAATAGAATTCATGAAAAACTGAAGTTTGAATTTTAAATATCGATGTTCAGTACTTTCAGCGACTAAAGCAAGAATAAATTGAATGGCTTAAGGGAGCGACGCGGACTTTACTTAAAGAGCTTTTTCATAAGGTTTTTATTGCACGCACTCATTCAGTCTGTTTACTACTTGGTCACGTCCTGCAAATAAGGGGGCTCGCGCGGCCCTTTTATTGAAGCCTATTTTAAGCTTTTTTACCTTAAGGCTGAACGGCATAATGGTTACTCTTGATATTTTATGAGCAATAAACTTTAATGAGCTGTTTGCTATTTGGTAAAGTGGTTTTAACACTAGACAAAATTGGTGCGATGGAACTTCCATTTTATTTATGATATGTATCTTTAATTTCATAAATAATCGCGAGTTTATATACCTAACATAACAAAATAAACTCGTGTTTTGATACGTTGTTGATCATTAACAAATGGCAGTACTGCGTAACTCAATACCGTTAAAAGTATTTCTGAGTATATCCCGGTTTACCAATAGATGCATCATTCATATAATAAAACGTTTCGTTGTTCGCTGTATTGGCTGACGTGTGATATTCTACCATTTAGTACTTGGTCTAATTATTTCTTCTTGTGTGTTCGCTCTTCAGGCTTTGAAAACTTAAAATGAAATGGCTAAGTGTTAAGGGAATAGAGGTCTTTATTGAATATGCAAACGCGTAGACAGTTGTACGTTCAGGTTTAAATACATTTATTCTCATAAAGACAACGTAGTCACTGACATTAGAACATTGTAACAAATAATATAATAAATTCGATATCGCGCTGGTAGGAAATAAACAATTTCTAAAATGTATTCAGACCAGTATTCTCAGTTCAAGGATCGGTCTACGTTAGACAGTGGAACGGTGAAAGGTTTGATAATGATACTAATAAATAATCATCGTATCATCATCATCATCAGCATCAGCCTATCTCAGTCCACTGTTGGACATAGGCCTCCCCCAATGAGCGCCATCGCGCCCTGTCCTCGGCTTGTCGCATCGCGAAGTGAATTAATGTTATTCTATATAACTTTTACAAAAATATATATATACATCATCAGCCTACTCCCGTCTACTGCTGGACATGGACCTCTCCAATAGCACGCCACTAAGCTATATATAATTTGTATTCTACATAATTTATTCTCTAACTTACTATTTTCGTGATAAAGATTATTTGGTCAAGTGGTCTCTACAGTCGACGTTAGTTCCTTATCGGACCAATGACATGAACTCCTGTCATGTCGTTAGTCTGAGAGCAATCGTTATCAAAAGACTGAAGACCATTTGACTAACGCATCGCCGTTAGTCACACGACGTTCACTTTCATGTGATCAGTGAAACTTGTTCAATGATCGACTCTATCATTGAACATGCTTACTATACTGTTGAACATGCGTACTCTACCATTGACCTTAGATTACTGTTATGGATCAGAACTATACTCAAGAGGATGATAACATGTAGAATACATGAATCCCTATCCAATACGTAAGATGTTCTGAAACTCTGGTGACTAACAATTTTATAGTCATTTGTTATTCCTTAACATTTAATGAATAACTGATTTAGTGACTTTGAATCTGGAACTGTACCCGGTTCATAGCAATAAACTCACCACCTATTCCATGGGACTTGAACGTAACTGGTGAAACGCGAGAGTGAACCACACTCCTCTTCCTAACTCTTCGGGTACTACAGGCGTAATATTACAAATAATTTACCTCTATGTATTTAATATATATAGTTCATAATTAACGATTTTCATAATAAATATTATACCATGAGCATACTTTATAAGAATTTATGAATCTATTGAACTTTTCTTCCTTATGACTACATGTTGAAATTGAAACCAGTTACCAGAAATGAAAAAGTTTTACGTAAAAAAGCAGAGTTTTACTTATGTACTTATATCATTGAATGAGCAAAAGGGATTGGATCGAATCAGCGTAAGTAAACTTGGAATTAATATCAATAAAGAATAAACCAAAGGAGTATGATTTGACCTATAACGATATTATATAAAAAAGATCAAAATATGTTAAAGAAAAAGTTTAATCGACTTGTTGTTTAAAAAGTTTAATTATATACATACATTCACACATATTAGAAACTATTTACGTTTTTAAGAACTTTTTCTGTAACAGTGATCGAAAACATCGTAAGGACACTTGCACACCTCAAAGCCCTTTACAGTGAGCTCTAAAATTCGTAGTCTTGCTGACTGACACTTAGAGTGTCAAATTTAAACCTTCTCATTCTAAGAGTTAAACAGCAGATAAACTAAGCTCTAAAATGACTAACTTGAAAGTATTCTATTAAAGCTTTCAAAAATTGCAAATATTTTTTCCAAAAGAAGCAAACTCGACCAAAATTCAGCACGCGATCATTTCCAGATATGCGAATAAATCTTTGATATGTTCTAAAATATCAGGTATTCTATGTAGAACAGAAAATATTAAAAAGCTCGAATATTCGTTCTGTATGCGAAGGAAACTAATTGAAAATCTAGTTAATCATATCTCAAATTATTTCAATACACCCCTATATAAAAATATATATCTTACATTATAATATATTTGGATAAATTTAAGTTCTAATGAACACACGAACAATAGTGCGGTATCAATTAGCTGTTTCCATGTAAATGAGAATATCATCTGACGGCAATTAAGACATGTTTACAAAACGAGATAAACTTTAACACAATAATGAATGACTTGTTGTGTACGGTTTTGACGAGCGCTTAAATAGAGGCCGGTACAGTCGCGCCAGAAAGTGATATGAGGGGTAAATGCTAATTAACCCCCTTTGGAACAATGTTATTACGCTTTTCATCATCATCAGCGCGTCATCGTCCACTGTTGGACATGGGTCTCTCCAATAACACGCCACTGAGCTCGATTTTCTGCCAACCCTCACTTGGCCAGCGTGGCAGACTATGGCCTTAACCCTCTCAATTTGAGAGGAGACCCATATTCCAACAGTGGAATTATAATGGGTCGATTATCATCATCATTATCACTCTTGCAGCTTTGTTATCAATTCAATATTATTAATAAGCTTTTTGCGTATATCGTCACTCCACCTAGCTGGAGGCAAAGTGGCCGGCTGTGGTTGTATGTGAAGAGCTGAAGATCGAGCTTAGTGGCGTCCTGTTAGAGAGGTCTATCTCCAGTAGTGGATGGGAGTAGGCTATAATTATGATGATGGTGATGAAGATAGAACAACTTATTCCAACTGAATTAACACTAATGGTCCTATTCTTGGCTTGCTTTGTTTTGCTTTGGTCATTGCTAAAGGCTCCCTGCTTGCCGTTTTTCAAGTAAAATAAGTAGTGATTACAATAATTTATTTTTAGTAGATTAGTTACTTAAGTGGAGTTTGCTCTACTAGAGCTAGGATATCTTAAGTATTTCGATGATAATCCTTTTTGAGTTCGAAAGTGGAAACGTGATTAGTACTGCCAGATAGATGAGGATACTGTCAAGCATTTGCGAAATAGAATGCCACAAAAACTATTATTACACGACTTTACCAATATCTCGGAGAATAAAGTTGTTACAGCTATGACCGTCTAATTTTTGCATACAATTGGAATTTAGTGAAGCGGGCGATAGTTGTATAATTTTGCATTTATTATATAAAGTGGCAGTTTTCCAGTAATAAGTGGTCATTTAAATGCTAACTACTTAAAAAAAGGAAAAGTCATGGGTTCAATTGTTGCCCATAGAATTATAAGCATAACGGAAATTACTATAATTCTGGCGCCATCTTTGTCCATTTTGAAATTAGAAGTCGCGCGTCGCCCAACGGTAATAGTTGTTACCGTTTCCGTCCGCTGTTACTTGAGCGACTTCCGCTTTAATAATTCGATCCCCTTTTTTACAAAGTAAAGTTGAGTGAGGGTATTCGAATTTTAAACGGTTCCGAAATATCTGTCATAACTGTCGGATCCAATATACGCGGGGCCCTTCGTTACCACTCGTCTGATCCCACTGTTATTTTTCAAGGGTTCTCGACTTAACTATGTCATTGGACCCTTTTAGACGAGAAAAAAAATTACACGCGTTTCTTCGACAGGCCACGTGGTCTGGTAATCTGGTAAAATCGTATCCTGTGGTACCTGGCCGTAGACCAAATTACGTAATGTTCACACTGATTTTAAACTAGAGATTTAGTCGTTGTTATAGACAGCTTTATGTTACTTCGACAACGTTGACTGTCATTCACATAACCTCAATGAGAAAGAGTTTAGTATCCTCAACTACCTTGAAGTGTAATAACTCGATTCAAGAGCATTTTACATGATCCTGACATCCATATGTTGGTAGCATAGTTAATTGCGATCTCTGGATGCGGAGTTGTAAGCCTCACTCACTTAATCAATTCAATAGTAGAAAATTAATTCGGGAATAGATAATTATTAGCCTTATTTAGTGACCTTGATTTGTGGAAGAGTTTTTGTCCAGCCAATTACGTTACAAGTAGCCTAATTGGAATTTTACTTGGTCATTGAAGCAGGCTCTCAGTCTTCAGTGCTTGCTGAAGTCCACCCTCTTCACGCCAAAAGGGAATGGTCCTTGTTAAAAGATTGTACCGAAAATTGATATTGATAAATGTAGAACATCCGTACATATATACGCTATTATTCTCAGTTGGAAAGTAATTATATCTGTTTGTTACGTGTGCGCACCTAAACTAGTGAAGCAATATTGTTGTAACAAGGTACCATGATATAGCCTTGGTGACAGTATAACATACAGAATACTCATTAAAAGTTTAAGTGAACTTCTAATAAAGCGAAAATAAGAAACGAAAGCTTACATTGAAAATATTTGTTTGTATTCACTCGTATTCGCTTCTTACAATTCGAATGCCGTGTAATTAGCAATATTATATTTGTTTGTATTCACTCGTATTCGCTTCTTACAATTCGAATGCCGTGTAATTAGCAATATTATATTTTTTATACAACAAAGATAAGATCAGCATGATGTAACAAAACGTCTTTTCGGAGCGTCATTTTTCTCCTGTTATGAACAAAATAGGCCCTTACGTGTAATATTACTTATGCCGGTTCCAGAGCTACATGAGTCGAACGGAGCCATCGACGAAATAATAAGGGGGGTGTACTGATTTATCACTTTGACAATTTGTCGGTACAAACGAGCACTTACTGCGCATTTTCGATAAGAAGTCACGTATGCGATTCGTTTCGAGTGAGAGTCCTTAATGTTTAAAGTACTGTCGCGGCGAAATGACTCTGTATAAAATTAACGGGAAGATCTAAAGTGGTATACTTTAATTTCGATTTAGTTACAGTATATTGCAATGCATTCTTAATACGATATTACGACCTCTCACTGTACTTTTGCGAAGTCGTTTATACAATGAGCGAACACATGTATAAGCACATTCATGTATACATCTTAAAAAGAAATAGAACCACCTCGTTCAGAATATATTAAATACGTCAGTTGTAACAATTGTCAATTTTTGTTGTTTTTGTAACCAATTGTTGTCAATACCTTGAGGGAAAACATCGCAAGGAAATCTATTCACCTTAGAATTATCCATATTCTTCTCCAAGGTGAGCGAAGTCTGTCAACCCGCATTAATAGCGTGGCACATCAGGACTCATCTCATTTAACTCTCAGCGGAGCGTGCAACAGTGGAATTATCACCAGTTGATGACGATGATGGTCACACTCACAAGTGTTATATTGAACATAATATATATTATATCTATATTAGTATCACTCTGTACGCGACTGTACCTACTTCCTCTGCATGGCTATCATAAGATAGACTCGTATGAATCGACAAATTGCTTAAAGAAATATCGGCCTGTTGATTCTAGCAAGATAACTTGTATATACTCGTAACTTAGTAATATCACTACAAGACTATTTGTCAACTTTCTTATTTATCAAGCGACTTACTCTTTAAAGGGTGATACGAAAATAAGACAAGAGGTATAAACATATGATGTTTGGAGACTACAAAGATGTTTATATAGTGATCAAATAACTAATACAATATTACGTTTTATAGGAATCTACGGAGATTACTTTTATTAATAACAAAATAAATAATTGGAGTGCAGGCCGCGTTTTACGTAACAAATTATGACTGAATTTTCAAAAGCACTACTTACGATTTTGATGAGACTGCATATTACATAGCGTATATATTATATTGTATAATAATACCATAATGAAAATGAGGTAGTTTCCCAAGAAAAGACATAGAGTTCTTCAAGTAGATCTAGGCTCGAATAGAATAGGCTCACCACCTATTCTATGGGACGTAAACGTAATTGGTGAAATGTGGTACTGTATTACATTACTCTGCCAACCCCTTCGGGGTTTGAAGGTGTGACGTTACATTTAGAACTGATATTAAGTTCATATGCGAATGAGGTTATCTGTAAACCGATACGGGTACAGGGAAAATATTTTTTAACTATTTCATATAATTTCAATGTTCATTACCTATGAGTACTTACGAGTAGCATGTGAAAAGGTATTATCGATCTTATCACGGGGGTTAAAATGTTATCTAGACACATTAACTGCACCGCGGTTCAAGGAATGCAATCTAATAAATAGCTCTTGATAGGAATCTTCGTTCTTGCGTTAAAATTTTTATTATTTATTAAAAACTAGCCGCAACAAAGTGAATGACAACGAACAGGTAAGATTGCTGTCACTGAACAGTTGTTAATAATATCGTCAATATATATGTTGGATCGTCGGCATTATTACTACCATCATGAGACATAATGTGGGCGAGTACGTGGGTAATGGAACAAGAGAAACAGCGAATACACATGATCACACTGTATTACGTCTTCCAAATGAGCCTGCCTAGAAAACACTAGACACTGGCAAATGAAACCAGTAAAAGTTCCTAGAGTGGAGGATCCGCTCTCTTCGAAGGCAGGATAGAAAGTCCCTCTTCATCCAACGTCTGCCCACCAGCTTGGCTCTGTTTTAGCACGAAATTAGCCAAGTATCGACATTGCGATAGTGCTGCCATCTATCGTGCTGCGTTTCGTTTTACATACGGATGCATTACGGATCTATATTTTTTTTTATATCTTCATCAGCCTTAGTCCACTGCTGGAGATAGGCCTTCCCCAAAAAGGGGTTTATGCCCGTAATCTCCACGCTGGGCATGCGGGTTGGCGATCGCAGGGCACAGCTTTTCGCACCGCCGACGGCCAGGGCATTTAGCCGTGCCTATTTAGGCTGCGCTATACCGTGATCAGCCGGTCACCAATAATATATTATAATTATATATTATTATCAGTACCAACTAATGACCGTTTCCGACAATCTTTTAACGTCCATACTAATGACTATCTTCGATACGTTTAATGTCCATACTAATGACTTTCTCCGACATATACATATAGTACGCTATTGTTCATCGAAAGTATGTACAAATCTGCTGCAAGTTAGTTGCATCATTTTCAATATTTTATACAATTGTTTAAAGTATTTTTAATGTTACTCTGCAGTCCGAGCTTAACTGATGAAGACGGGTGGTACCACTTCATCTTAAGAAACTTCGAAAGGCACTACATGGGAAATCGAGCGCCTTTTGGTTTCTACATCCACGAGTGGTACCTTTCATCTAATCCTGCTGTAATGAGAGCTTTAAGCAGATTCATGGATTTTATCAGTAATCTCAATGATGCGTTTTTGGTGAGCATTTATAAACGTTTTAAATCTTAACTGAAAATAATTACTGCGTCTATTTGTCGAAATACAACTCGAGGTCAACAAATGAACTATAGCTAATGTAGACGTCTCTATAGTTATGTATATCTCCTATAACCATCTATCAACCACCATGAAATGAGAACGAATGAAACACAGTAGGTACAGACATTTTTCAAATACTCCTATAATTTCTAATATTATGAAAATATTTCTACAATAATTAATAAGAGAAAAGAAATTTTAAGCTTCATAAGAACGCTGAATGAGAAAATGTATTTTAATTAATGTCAATATAAACTTTGTATGTATATTATTTCCACGCCAGGTAAATGCCGGTGAAGTGATCGACTGGGTTCAAAATCCGATACCAATCAACGAATACGTGAATAAAGGTTGCAGAAATGTTCATCATTCGCGGTGTCCAGTTGCAAGCTGTGGACCACTAAGAGCTGAACATAACAATGTAGGTGACTTTTAGCAATTCCAATAATTGGAACCAAGATCAAAATTACCTGGCTGATAAATACAATGTTGAATAGAGTATCGGTAACATTTCATAGAAGATCTGCATCAAATCTTGAGGACCGAACTAAGTCGCTTTATAATTAATTATATTTAATACAAAAACAACTTTACAACAGAAATAGATAAATAATCCTGAATAGTTGAAATGGCTACAGTTTTATGTGAAATTCTCAAAGAACGAAATCTTTAATGCAATTTTTTTAAATAACGACTTACAGAATAATACTTTCACAAGAACGCAGTAATGGCAGTAACTTCAAGCCCTAGAAACTTGATATACACAGGTTTCTTTACAGATGCTGTACTGGATGACAGTTTGCAACGTGTGCCCACGAGTTTACCCCTGGCTGGGCAATCCTTTGGGACGATAAAGAGAACATTATTCACCCCTCATTGTGAATTTAAATATATTATATAATTGCTTGTTCATAAATATTTCTTTGTTGTTTTCCCTATAGTTCTTTTAGTCCTAAATTGTCAAGCGAATCGCTTTGGAAATGCTAAGAGTCAAAAAGAGTTATCACCAGTAAAATAACTAGATACTATTATTATATATATAAGCGAGGGTCGTTTTCTAAATACGCGATGTAATCGCGCCAGTCACTGTACATTGCAACTTGTCTTCGAGGCAGCAGCAGTGATGCCATATTGTAGTCGGTTTCCTTTAAACTATTGGACGCAGGTAGTCTGATGAAACCAGGCCTTAACTAACTCTTAAGGATAAAATAAACTTCATAAAAACTGCCTCTTTGGTCGATTTGGTTGCAAGCGCAACTGTCGACCGGGAGATCCTGGGTTCAGATCCCGGATAGGGTACTGTTGATGATGATAGATGATGTTTCTAATTTAGAATTTTTATTAGTAACTCGGAGTCTGGATTTGTTCCCGGTGTATGGCAATACCCACTACCTATTCCTTGGGACGTATGTGTAACTGATGAAACATGGGAGTGTACTTCACTACTCTACCTATCTCTTAAGAGATTACAGGCGTGATGTCGTATGCACTTGCCTAGATATGTAACTACACGTTTTTCAACAAGCAACGACAGTAAAAGTTGCAACATGATTTTCTATAAAGTCACAGATGTATGTCCCACTATAGAAGTGACATTACTTTAATAGAATACAGGCATATGTTATAAAGAATTTATATTTGATTATTAAATTAAGAGACGGTTTTAAATCACCACACGTGTCTTAAACTTACAACGTTAATCTCACATATAAAATTACATGTACCTTAGATCTACAACATAATATTGTAACACACTAAAGCTAGTAGACAACACATCATGTTGCCAGAGCATTTGATTGACGTCACTTTCACTTGGGATACGTTTACGAAAAATTAGATTATAATATTCAAATACTTTTTGATTATGTATGTTAATAGGCTAATTGTAATATAAATCAGGTGATGTCATGGCCAAACACTAGTATATCATATAGTAAAAAAATTTAAGGAAACTATTGAAATGAGGCGATCCGACAGAAAACCAAAGTTCTCGACATTAGCCCAAAGGATTAGCAAGC
>DWMG01001030.1:0-16496 GCA_018244855.1 Elbella merops
CGTTCGACATCAAACTTCCATTTTTCAGAGTATTTTTCAAGCTTTTCAAACAGGTCAATTACTGGCTTATTTATTTATTTAACAATTTTGTACACATAAAATAATAAATGGCACTGCTTATACCCTAAGAGAGTTCACTTTAAATTTACAATTCTTCTTCTTCTTTCTTCTTCTTCTTCAATTCTTTAAATTTACAATTTCTAGTAGTGACTCGGAGTCTGGATGTGTGCCAGGTGCATGGCAATAGGCTCATCGCCTGTTCCATTGTGGGACTTAAAACGTAATTGGTGATACGTGGGGGTGTACTACACTCCTCTGTCTACCCCTTCGGGGATTACAGGCGTAGTGTGACGTTTCTTTTGATATACATGTGTGTTAAATAACTGTGCCCATACATCGATAAACGTTTTAATAAGTAGGTACATGTATATACATTTTGCTATAACAGTGCAACAATGTCAAAATTATTGAATTTCATATAAAAAAATGTCTATACCGATTTTGGTGCGGTTTTAACGTCTCTTACATTCTAATGGATACACGGCGTTTGATCTATCAGATATACATAATAGGTATATGTAAACACTATATGTTCCAAATCTATAATTTTTACCACGCCCTTAGCTTGACCAGTATGTAACCGAATGTAATGTAATGTATGTAACCGAATATTTACACTCCATTTTAATCCACTTTGAACGGACCGATTCGTTTAAAATTTTGCACAATTATAGAGAACCGATGACAATGCACTATTTAAATAATTTTGTCCTATCATGTATTCTTCAAACGGGTGTACGCTCTCGATTAAAACAACATCAGTATTAAGAAACACGCCAGATATCGTGGTTTCATAATTTTTTGAATTATTGTATGAACGATAAACATCTTTTATTAACAACTTCATGCACTTTGCGTGGGTGGTGATGCATGATTAATTTTTATGTACCGCGAGGCTTACGGAGGATTTTTGTTATTCTGTTCTTATTCGTGTAATGGAACTTTCTTTGACGCTGTAAACTTACCGTTTTAATTACCCATTGATTTTACAAGTACTCAAATCGTTTTAATCGATGTTGTCACATTGCTTTAATGTTTACATAATATTATTTATATTATTATTAGATAGTCATTTAAGGTTAGTAATGGGGTAGGCAGAAAATACTAAATGTTTCAATCCTTGTACATCAAATGTACGATTCCTACGTTCATCAGTATTACTCGTATATGTGCACATTGATTTCGGTAAGTTCTGACTCACGCATCAGCCAATGTGACACGATGTATCAGTTTTAATCTTCCTCTAAAATTAAATCCATGTTCCATATTATCTAATTACAGTTATTGATTGATAGACGTCCAAATCTATTCATTTGTCTTTTTATGTCAGTTTAGTTGATACCATGTTCCACCCAATGGATTGGCAACATTTATATATTTGATACGTACTCGTGACTGAGTAGTGTTCTAAGTTCGAACGTAACTCATTAAATGTCACGTTTGACAATTAGTGGTGTTCTCATGTTAAAAAATATACCTCTATAAGACTCTACTCTGTGCTTCTGTTTGACCACAGACGATTACTTGTCTTACATTAACGTGTTTAATTTAAGATATTCCTTATGTATACTATAATTATACGAGTATAAATTGTAGATTTTTGCGCTTCCTCTCTATATAAAGTTTATGTCAAATCTCACTTTCCTCCGCGCGTAATAATCATAAAACACTCTACAATCGATTTTCAACATTTATCGCGTGTACATCGTTCAATTTTGTAATTGTAAATGTAAAAATTTACAATTTTAATCAGAGTCGACAGTGTAATAAATATAGTGAGCCGCGCAGGGAGCTTTTGTGTACGCCGCACAAATGTGTGTAACTATTTTTGTGTGTACTTCGATTTGTGTGTAACTATTGTTAAGTTTAAGTCGTAGTGTGTGTAATTCGTGGTGTGTATAGCTCGTTGTGTGTGTAAATGGTGTGAGTAATTTTTGTTGTGTGTAGATTGTGTTGCGTTGTAGCCGCTGGTCGGATGGTTCCGCCGTTGCAATGTCTGGCCGCTTCGAAATATGCATTGTCTCTGCCGCCGACGCTCAGAACGAGTTTGGTCAACTTCGACGAGATAAAAACGTCCAGTCGCCCGTGGTGTGGACGGAACGCTCGCTAAGCGCATGCAATTAAACATTTCGATACTCTTCGTTGGCCTTATAGAAGAGGAGTCTTAGAAAATGTAGCTTCATTTTTTGTTTTATATTTTGTTTGGCACTTATGTTATCATATTTGAACTCTTAGAAAAGGAGTTTTATAGAAATGTAGCTTCATTTCAGTCTTAGTTTTCGGATTTATATTAAAAATTTTGTTAGCACTAATTGGGCAGTGTATTTCGTTGTATACATTTGTGATGTAAGAATGTTAATGGTTTTAAATAATGCGGTTTGCTATTATTATTATTACGAATTACATTTATGCTTTATGTGTGAATTTGACTAAAAACCAGCGACTTTGTTCATGTTTTCCATAAATTTGCATAAATACGAGGTCTTTAAATTGTGTTATTTATTACCAATAGTACTTTAATTCTGATGAATTTCTCTCAGTCAAATCCTCTATCAATGAGCCGAGTTTTGTCAAAATCGCTTTACCCAAAAGCTCACGCATAGGTTACGTGCACCTGTCCTCTGTACGGAAGGTGTGGGTGCGGTACCTACTTAAGCGAGTGTCATTGACATGACTGAATGAGCTTGGTTGTGAACGTTTGTTGGAAAATCATAATAGGCGAGACACATCGGAGGATGTTTGACGCATTTGTTTGTTATTAATATGTTTTTTTAATTAATTTTTAAAGTGGACCTTCTTCGAAAAACGTGGCGTAGATTAGCACTGAATAAATTGAACGAAAAAATGGTATCATTCTGTATTAACTTAGCAGAAATATTATTAACTCACGTGTGTGTTTTACGATGTTTTTAATGGACTGGTTGAAGAACTCAGTGTAGGTAGATATTCGCGAGTTTTTATTATATTAGGAGTAATAACCCAATGTTATTGTTATGCCGTCATGCCAAGTCCCTTATCGGGTAGACAGAGAACACGGAATGTCCAATATCTCTGTCTGTACAGACCTGACGAGTTCTTGTACGATTATATCACACTCTCTTCTTACCTATTTTGTTATCAGATAGCGATGGTGAAAGAAGTCAAGATATTTATTTATTTATAAACATATCACTTTCTTTTTTCACGAATTGTCGTTAATAAAAATATGTAATAAGTACTAAATAGTCTTCTGTCATTCTGAGAGAGGACCCGTGTTCCAACAACCAAATGATAGAATTGTCGAGAAGAAGCATAAAATAGATATGGGAACAAGCTCTCATACTATCCCATGGTGGGAAGTATAACATCATAGGTGAATCGTTGGAATGTACTACACTGATCTGCCCACCTCTTCGGGGAATACAGGCTCGATGTTATTTTGTGTTTCTTTCTTAAATATATAAGGTTTGTGTAGGTGAAGGCTCACCGCCATGCGCACGTGCTTTACACGCGTGGCTTACGTTTACGTCGCGGTTCGTAACGTGGTACTGCTATCATGTTAATATCTGACAAGTGATACTTTTTACGATAAAGCCAATACATTGTTAGTGTGATATTAATATATATTATATTAGAAACTGGTGATAAAGTTTTATGATATTGCAAATTAAATTACATCTAAGTTGTTCATCATATTCTATTTTTGGTGTGTTTTTCGACGTTAAGTATAGATGAGACGTTATTTTTATACTTTAACAATATTTTTATTAACTTACATATTTCATTGGAACGCTCTTTTTTATGTTAAACCGTTTGTTGAGTCCGTAAGACTACCAGATTACATCCGAGGTTTTACCGGAGCATTATGACATGGGGCTCTTCAAGAAAAGAGAGCTCTCCTTTAAAGCCGGCAAAGCATTGGCCACTTCTCGGGTATTGCAAGTGTCCATAGGCGACGGTGACCACTTATCAGCAGGTGGCTCGTCTGTTTATTTGCTAGGCTAAATATAAAAAAAAGTACATCCTCTTTCCACCAGTCAAGTTACAGCTTCCATGAAATAAAACTGACCGCAAATCCAGATTCCGTGATTTAAGAAAGAGATAATGAGAGAAGAGAGAAAAATATTCGGTCCTTGGTAACGATCCAAGAACAGCAGAGGCTGACATGCAACTAGAGTATGACCAAACAGCTTTCCCCGAACTTGGACCGATTGTACAATATAGACAATGGGAATAGGAGTGCTATTTTCGGATACGTGAAGCAAGAATATGAACACTCACGATTTATTTCTACGTGTTTGCATTGTGATATTAATAATGCGTTATATTTATAAGAAGAACCGATAACCGGTGGAGTAGGCGAGTTCTGGAGTGGAGACCACGGCTCGGCAAACTAGTGTAGGACGCCCTCTGGCATGGTGGGATGACGATCTGCGAAAGGCTGCAGGCAGATGCTGGATGCGACGAGCCGTGGACAAGGGCGCGATGGCGCTCATTGGGGGAGGCCTATGTCCAGTAGTGGACTGAAGTAGGCTGGTGATAATGATGATGATGATGATGAAGTAATGATATATTTAATGAAGTAAAAGTAAAAGGATTCAAATGTAACACGCGTTTCATTGAGAGAGCAAGACCATACAATAGGTGTTAGCGCAGCCTAGTGTTGTATAACTTATAGTGATGTGTCAACCGATAAAAAAGGGTTAGATTTTATCATTACAACAAGTAAATATTGATAATATAGAGTCCTGAATTCCATTCCCATGTTGGGTACTATTGGGTCTGGTAATATAGATTTTCTAGTAGAAATTTCTCGTAGTGGCTCGGAGTCTGGGATCTACGCTCGGTGTATAGCCATAGCCTCACTACCTATTCCATGATGGGACATAAACGCATCTGGCGAAACATGGTCTCTGCGCAATATTAATAAATACTTCACGACGTTTCGTTTGAATTTTATCATCCGACTATCTTGTTATTACATGTTTTAGTATCAATAACTTTTACTTCACTCTGCATATTATGTCTCACTGATGTCGCTGTCAAATGATTTTGTTGTGAATTCATGTAGAGCAGTGAGAAAGTATTATAAATTTTGTGCGAAATAAAAAACATCAAAGTGTACTAACCGGATTAGTAGATTACATGTGATGGGTGATGGTGGATGGGTGGATGGTGATGGTGGATGGGTGGATGGTGATGTGGATGGTGATGGTAGATGGTTGGATAGTGATGGTAGATGAGTGGATGGTGTTGCTGATGGGTAGATTTGCTTATTGTTTACCTAATGGCTGGCTGCGTCCTACTGCTAGGCATTGGTCTGTTTCATGAATGCTGGAGTCCTGAAACGTATTCTACTAAGCTGTTCCAGTCTAGTTTGGTGAAAATATAGGCTAATTGGAAATCTGTCTGCTAAATGTTGCTGAACTTAAGTTCTTTTTACAGTTACTACTTAATTGTCTATGGTGATTGATCATCGGTCTGTAGTCTTACCGGATTAATCTATCTATTTTCAGTTATCTTTTCATGCCATGAGACCTTTCATGCCATCTTCTACTTCCTTTTATAATTGAGAAACAAAATACCACATATTTTGATCTTGACTTTTTCGTAACTAATATTCCGTTTTATAGTATGAGACTAGAACATCTTTACGTAACTTAGTATTAATATTACATTGGTTAATCTAAATTGAAACCTTCGTTTAAACAGGACGTGTTTTAATTTGAACCTTTACATCCTCTTGAGGGTCGAAATTTATAAGCATTCTCTCTGTTGAAGCTTGAGCCGAGTACTATTGTAGAAACAAGACGAGTTCGCCTTTTAAAATGATGCGTTTCAGTTTTTATATTTGTATACTAATTGGAGACTGAACAAAATGTGCATCAAGCAAAATGCATAATGCATAAAGATGAGTTGCAGACGCCAGCAATTAATTTAGTCGATGTGTTCGAGTCATGCGGACATCCTTACGGGAACGAGATCCAGACGGTCTAACTCGTTAATGTACATACGTGTCAATATATGTATTATTTATATATATATGTGTATATACAGATATTTTTGACAGGGTGGTCACAATTGCTTTTTTTTACAATTGTGAGAACCACTTAGTTTCCTACTAATGTGTGTTAAGGCATGTAATGACTGTCAATTCGTATTTGGCTAGCGGGGCGAACTATGGCTTTAAATTTTCGCATTCCGGAAGGAGACCGTTTTCCAACAGTAGAATATTCAAAAGGAATTGATCATTGTGGTAATGATGTGTATAATATTATGTACTAACTAACCGATAGCCGCTGGAGCAGACGTGTTCTTGAGTGAAGACCGCGACTTGGCAAATGTAGTGTAGGACGCCCCCAGCTAGGTGGAGTGACGATATACGCAAAGTGGCTGGCAGTGGTTGGATGCGAAGAGGTGAAGGTCGAGCACAGTGGCGTGCCATTGGACAGGCCTAAGTCCAGCAGTGGACGGGAATAGACTGATGTTGATAAATTCAACTACGATTTTTCCTACAACTGGTGTTCGACATCAAGCTTCCATTTTTCAGAGTATTTTTCAAGCTTTTCCAATTGGGATCCTGCTATAATCTGTTTTTCTATTTTTCGTGTCGCCTTTGAAAATAATTTATTGATTATTTTATATCGCTTTTGTTATTTTGTCTCAACCCTATTGGATTAATTCCAACTTTGATTCAGTAAATTATTTAAGTACTGGAATAGGGTCATTCCTTAACATCATGTTTGTAGTGAAACCTTTATAATATATGTTATTTATATAACACTGGTATATATTTGTAGATATTTAAATATAGTTGGTTCAGACATGTAGACAGAATGACAGGTGACAGAATGATAAAAAAAACTATAGAATGCACATGTTGATGGATGCTGGGAGCCCCATATACATCTTTGTTTACCAAACAGGTCAATTACTGGCTTATTTATTTATTTAACAATTTTGTACACATAAAAGAATAAACGGAAAAAATCATACAAAAGAGATGTATAATGGCACTGCTTATACCCTAAGAGAGTTCCCTTCCAGCAGCGCCATGAATGGAGAGTAATATAAATAGAGATCAAATTTAGTGTGTAATTAGAAAAGAAAATAACAAAAGAAACACACGAGCATTGATATACATACAAATATATACATGTATACATACCTGCACGTATTATCGAGTAAGTCACGCTTGGTCACTTACGGGGTAGGCAAAGAGTATCGTGCCAAATATCTCGTATAGTGAGAAATCTAACATGCTTCTTCCATACTGATCATTCTATAAAAAGAAGCTATAAAATATATATAAATAACGTACGTAAATAAAACAGTTTAACGTCGATATAAACTAAGCGGTTACGTAATAATGTTGCCATGTATAAATTGCAGTTTAAATTTGAAGCGCGTGCGGTGTCTCGCTGGCGAAATGTGTCAAATGCGTTCTATGCACGTTAGTCGCATATCGCATTTGCTATTTTAGTTCTGGAGCGCATTCGTGTCAGTGGAGCGGCGCGTCTGGCCGCGCGGGTCGGTTTCGTCCGCTTACCGCCTGTTAAGGGTTTAAAGGAGATCTATTAACCATTATTGTAAGACATAAAGTCGCAATTCTACTCCTTTCATTCTAAGAGGAAAGTCGAGTCCAACAGTGGAACGATGAAGAGGATAAAAATAAAGAGGTTTTTTAGATAAGCAGTGATAGCTTAGTGGTTAAGAATTCAGCCCCCACTCCGAGGTTGCTGGGTTCAAATCCATGGCGCGCACTTCTTCACAAAAGTGCGTTTTAAAATTCTTAATAATACTTGCTAACGGTGAAGGAAAACATCGTGAGGAAATCTACACATCTTAGAATTTATAAAAAAAAAAATTTTCTACGATGTGTGAAGCCTGCCAACCCACAATTGGCCAGCGTGGCAGACTATAACCTTAACCCTCTCATTATGAGAGGAGACCCATAATCCAACAGTGGAATGATAAATAGTTCGATTATATATTACAGCATACCTACCATCCGTGATAATTTGTATTAATATGTATTATAACACAATAATATAAATATATATTTTTTCTCACGTTTTGTTCACGGTCTTTGTCCACATACATTTGTCATAACATAACAACATGTTTTATAAGATTGCAACTTGCAAAAGTACAATGTAATTTGTGGTGATGAAATAAATCATTATTATTATTATTATTGTATACATTCATTCGGTGTTCATCTCTCTTCATCATCAATCCTTCGAAGTAATTTCGTTTACGCTCCTGCATTGTCAATTGTTATGGCCAATTAATGGTGGGTTTCTAGGTTTATTGCGTTGTTGACACAGAATATGCGCAAGTGTTTATACGGGTAACGTACATACGATGTTTAAACGAATATGCATGTAGTATATACTTATCTATATGTATTGTGTTTGTTTGCTCTTTTTTATTTATGAATTGTGTGGGATTTTATTGTGCTATGGCAAGCGTGGCGTTAAAAAATCTTTGTTATATATTAGTTATTAGATAAAATATTAGTTATCCAACGGTTTTGAACTGATTTTTTTGTTATTGTTGTAACGAATTTTCAATGTATCTCACAGTATCAACATGAAATGTTGGACGATGAATGTTGTGAAATTGGCAACGAATATTGCAATGTTAACATGGTTGCAATGCACGTATCTTTTTATACCCCTTTGATGGCAGTGGAACAGCTCAGAAACCGACATTGATAATTTACGACGCTGCAACTTGAAAATCAATAGAAAACAGCCCGTAGCGAGCCTCGGGAATCTCGCATTATCGTGATCTCAATGCTCTTCGATCTCCGCTGTGGTGCGATTTAAGACACACATAACATCATGCCTGTGTTCCCCGTAAGGGTAGGCAAAGAAGTGTAGAACACTCCGACGGTTCACCAGTAATGTTATTGTTATACGTTTCTTGGAATGGGAGGTCGCATTTACGACAGGAGATGTACAAGTAAGCCCGTTGCGAGCGAGACTTGACGAGACGATCCGCACGCCACGCTGCGCCACTCTATTACATAGAGACCTTAGCGTTGTAACAGCAGGTTGGGTTGTTGAACCAGTTCGTGTATAAACTGCAGGCGCACCTGTCTGTGTTTGATAAGCGATACGAATCAAACGCCGACCGACACCCGGCTTTGTGTTGTTCGTATAGTCTTATCACTGGCATTTGTACTTGACGCGGGAACAATTGCCACTGGATGTTACGTCGTGGTTGTTTGCTGGTTTTCAGTGATTTATGAAGAATGTACGGCTGATGATAAGCAAGACTATAGTCACTTCAATTACTCATTAATTACTTAATTCTTGTTCTACCTGTAGGCTGTGTACTGGGAAGGAGAAAAGCAGAGGCTGTGACCTCTAGTAGAGATCATTAAGGACTTTAAGGTGTATGGATTTTTCAATGTTGTTTTTATTATTATCGTAAGGTATGGGCCAATGATGCTACGCCAGAGCCTATTATCCAGTACTCTGGATGTGGAAGATGCGATTAAAAACCTGTAGATAATCAGGTTCCATTATTTATTATTCATAAACATATAAATGTTTAATTAGTTATAATGTGATGCAGAATTTTAATTCTTTAAATACGTCAAATTGTTTTTTTAATTATTTAAATTTTTTTTAAACAGTTTTTTAACTTATGGTTTGAAAAGCGTTCAGTGTCACTTCTGCTAATATCTATTTATTTACGTTAAACAAAAAAGGAGAAAGGCCTACGACCAGCAGTGGAACGATAAAGGGTGATGTGATGATGATGATGAAACAAAAAATTAACTTACCCCTATTTTAACAGGACCTATAAAATTGAACATCAGTTATTAGGTGTAGGGTAGGCAGTAGGTGCAGGGTGTGGGTGGGTAGGTGTAGTGTATTATGAATATACAGCTCGATTTAGTAAGAGTGAACAGTGTGTTTTATGTTTGCAGTACACGCTGCATTTTAGTGCATTCATGCTATTTTTTTGCTTGCGGTAGGTGTCACACTGGCATGTAGTAATCAGCGAACGAGGTGGTCGGCTTGACGTAGGTCAGTTTCCGAACAATCGAGCGCAAAGATTAGATTACAAGCGACACATTAGATATTATATGTTGCATTTGAGACCAATTGGATCGGCGCGCGATCGGTGCGTGTCGTACACGTTCACCTGCGCTGCGACTTTTACTTTCCGAGTCGCGCTTGGCGACGACGGCTTGTCTATACTGTATGTGGCTCTACAATTTCATTAGACTTTTCAGAATTCACAATATTTAATCGATATTGATAAATTCGATTGTCGTTTTCGATGATATTTGAAACAGCTGTATGTTTCTTATGAATTTAGTTCTATATTTCTCAATAGCTCTATAATTATTTGTATAGCTTTGTTTTTCTATATCTCTACATATATAATCAGTGTAATTCTTTTTTTTAACGACTCTTGATTTATAACGAGTGTTACTCTTTTTCTAAGTAACATTTATGATTAGCACAGTTCAATATTTCTGTGTGGCGCTATATTTAGTGGTATATCTTTTAATTTCTAAACAGCTCTTCATTTTTATTTAGCTTTACATTTGAGTGTAGTCCTATATGTGTTAGTATAACTCTATATTTCTGAATACCTTTACATCGTTGTATATTAATAGGGAAAGCTCTATTTATTGACTGCCTCGTTGGTCGTGTTGGTTGTTAGTGCGACTCCCGATCGGGAGGTCCCGGGTTCGATTCCCGGGTCGAACACAACAAAATTTTCTAATTTAGATTTTCTAGTAGGGGTTCGGAGTCTGGATATGTGAATACGTAAACGTAACCGGTGAAACGTGGAAGTGTTCTGCACTCCTCCTCCTACCTCTTCGGGGATTACAGGCGTGAAGTTACGTTTCTATTATATTTACACAAAAATATCTTTGCGTTTAATTATTTTATTTGAATATTTCATATTTCTTTTGTATTTATTTATGTCCGTTTACGTCTATAGCAACGTTCAAGACTATTTATTTGACCAGTTGGATGCTACACGACGTCAATGTCATCTATTCATGGGCAAGGAATTCGTCATACCTTGTAATGCTGTGCCTTACGTGGAGTTCGATGACCGGGCCAAGTTACTGTTTTCGTTTCGATAACCCAGGCATATCTATTATTATAGTTTTTTGACCGTTTTATCATTCCTCTGCTGGAATACGGTTCAATGTTACAATGTTTTCATTCGCTATTATAACAAGTGATATTTAATTTTAAAACGCATTTTGTAAATAGGTGTGCGCCGTGGATTCGAACTCGGAACCCTCGGATTGCGAGGCTGAATTCTAATCCACTAACCTATCACTGCGGGATATTATGTTACTGTTGTAATGATAAAATATTTTGCTTGTATACTTTAACGGTGGCAGTGTCAATGTACTTTGCGTCTGTTGTAAATTTGTTGTTGTTGTGACAGCGAATTTAATAAACGTTGTCGTTATACGTCGAACTGTAAATCAACAATTCGATCTAGCAGCGGGCGTCTTGTAATCTGAGTCGTAATCTATCCGTGGATTACTTTAATTGCATTGTAAATGTCGCGCCGAATGCGTTTCGCTTCAATGTTATGTCGCGTAATTTTAATACATGACTATCTTAGGTGGTGATCTCTGGTGCTTTAATAGTATTAATGTCATTACGTAGAAAAGCAAAAAAACATGGTAATTATTAACGTTAAATTAATTTCTGCTTCTAGTGAAATCAATCGCGTATAATTAACTATCTCGTTGGTCGATTGGTTGCAACTTCGACTGCTGGTCGTGAGGTCCTGGGCACGATTATCGGATCGGGTGCTGTTGGATTTTCGTTACTTAGGTTTTCCACTAGAGAATTCTACATAGAAGGTAGGTAGGAATTCTAGGTACATAGAAATATATTGACCATCTATCCCATGGTGGGACGTAAACGTAACTGGTGAGAGATGGCAGTGTATTGCAATCCTCTACCTAGACTTTGGGGACTACAGGCGTGATAACTTAGTTTGTTAGAAAATTATACAATTGTTAGGAAAAGTAAGAAGGAACGGAAGATATTCGAAAAAGATGAGGAGGTCTTTATTTTTACCGAGAATTTAAAATATTTTCGTATTAAGTTTCATTGTTCTAGGTTCAGTGGTTTTAGCATGATAATATAGACAAACAGAATTACATTTATGTGTATAGTATTTGTTAGGATCATTGTACAATCATGTGTATTTGTTCATTACATCTTTTGTTTGATTGTACCCTTACATTGCATCATTTATTTGTAACGTTTCATAGACCTTATAAAACTTGTTGTATCGCTAATTGGGCACGTTTTAAGCATGGTAGACAGACGACTTATAATACATACATATATGAAATTCTATATACATACTTGTATAGGTAATTTTTCATCGAAACTAAAGACAAATATTGGTGCTTATCGGATAAATATTTGATCTGGATGGAAGTCAAATTCTCAATTCCCGATGGAGCAGTCAGGTGCGCCAAACGCGGTGGCCAGTCAATAAATTACTTCGAATAGGCAGTAATGGAGATCGTTTTGCTTATTACCAATTCGCTTAGTGCTTAAACGAAGATGCGGTATTTGGATACTTCCATAATGCATCAGAACCGTTGGAAGAGATCGTACACAGAGGCGAAGTGCGAAATTAACACGTAGGTATATAACATTATGCAAACAAAGATAGCTCTTAATGTGACGTTAATTCGGTCCGTAATGGCATCTGCCGAGCGGGCTCAGTATTGCATAGCGTGAGCTGCCGTGTGTGTTACGAGTACTTACGATGTAATAAAAAGTTGAAGCGAGCTGCGGCCGCGTCTCGTTTTGAAAAACGGTCCCGACAAGACCATTATTTATTACAAAAGTGCACGATGATAATAGGAAGGTATATTTAATATTCCTTTCCATGGTGGAGCACGCGAGTCGAAAGCGCTCGGTGGGTTGGTTTTTTTGGCAAGCGTTGCGGTCGATTTCTGCGAACGATTACATTTGGGGCCTAAGTACCTGATTGTTTTTCGGTCAGTCACCCTTCGGTTGGGTCCTTAGTTAATTTTATCATGATAGGTTTCAATTTTGCAACGAAAACTGGGACGGCTCTCAAGTCGACGACCTTTAAGTGGAAATTTGTTTTTTTTTTCTGAAATTATAATTTCGTGTTGTACCTGATGTTTACAGTCTTAAGTATTGATATCGACTTGTAATTTGTATAATTACCTGTGCGCCACGGTATTTTTGTCAAGGGACTATTGGTGGTGGTCGCGATGGTCACACGGTAATTTGTCGTGGCGGGTTGAAGGACCCTCAATTAGTCCCGCTCGAGCCCTCCTAGCCCTATTGAGATCAACTACTGGTGTCCGTTTTGCGTTTTAGTGACCAGCATCATTTGCATAATGACCGTCTCCGCCGGCTTCATTATGCCCATTAATATTTTGTACATTAACAATTCTCGATTTCACGTTTCCTTGAAAATAATTTAATCGAATTATATTGATGCCTCGCATTCCTCGTTTATTTTTGCTTGTGTCGTTACGAAACCGAATGTTTCGCGAATGTCAATTTTGCACAACAGGACCTGTGATGAATCACAACACAGATTGTGTTGTATAATATTTTAAGTCTTTCCTTCACTTTCTAGAAAACCAAACTCTGTACTTGCTTTGTGTTCATCAAGTCATTCCGGATAAGCTAATCAGCGAAAGGGTCAAATGTTAAATATTAAATGAGAATGACCAGTGTTTTTTAATATTGTCATCAGTTTTGTTATCATTGTCTTAATTAGCTTCATCTATCTTGTGTTTCTTATTTTTTCTTTTACGATTGTTTCAGCTATTACTATTGGCATCAGAGTTATCGGACCTGCGTTAGGGTTCTTGCTGGGCGCTCTCTGTACGAAGATATACGTGAATCCTTTGCGGGACCCCGGCTACGACTCCAGCGATCCAAGATGGGTTGGTGCATGGTGGTTAGGTAAGGACTTGACATTATTTATAAAATAACAACAGCAGTATCAGCCTCAGCAACAACATGATAAATAATGCTTACAACTGTTAAACGATTAGCATTGAAATTGGTTCTAGATCGGTGTGTGGACTGGGCACATTAAGAATACTAAATTTATATTCAGAACATCCTCATAAAGATTCAAATATGTTCTATGAGACTTAAATGGCTAGTAGAGAAAAATAAAGCATATAATTACAAGTTGGTACATCGATTGATGCTATCAGTAATTTACTATATAGTGTATTATTTCAACAAAATGCAGCTAATTAATCGAAATTAATCCGGTATCCTCACTGATATTAGTTAGAGATGTAACTAAACCAATTGGCATTTTAAAGTTCTATGTAAATCTTTAAATATTAAAAAAAAAATTGAGGTTTATATGAATGGAAAATATTCAAGAGCATTCTTAAAAATAAATTGTTTTAAATTTTTACTATACCCTTCAAAATATATTCCTTTTGCTCGTCTCTTTATGAAAACTTTACATACGCTGCTAGTTCTTTTTATGCTTTTTATTTCTACCGGATAGTTTGCGATAATTTAAAATTGTCGAGCGGAATACTTAGTGGCGGCGTCCTGGAATTTTGCAACACACAGCACATCGCGGAACTGACGGTTACCGTTACACAGTACCATTGGTTCAGATTTGCGCGTAAAATCCACGAAGAAAGCCCGCACGTGACCCAAGTACAAATCGAATGCGTGCGCATATGACCACGAAGTTAAATTTGCAACTGACTAATAACAATAAAATCTCTAATGCCCACAAGCCACGGTTTGGAATCCATTGGTGTTTGTTCGGAGAGGCGTGCGTATTGCGGTAGAAAAGTCGACAGGCGTGCCTCGACTGCCGATAAACTGAATTCTCAAACTTACTTATTGTACGGTTTCCGCGTATTTCCTTATTGTTCGAATGCCATAAGTTCATGAATGAAGCGCGGAATTTTAATAAGTCTTTATTTAGCTTCGATATTTGCATTGAGTATATGTTTTGCAGATTCACAACATGACAACTTATATGTATTTCCAAACGTGAAATGCTATTTAGTGGTAATAAATTGATGTTCAGGTTAATTTGGTTTAAACGTCTGCTATGACTTGCATGTATCGAATTTCATGTTACTTTAACATGTTCTCTGCGATTATCGTGAACGTGTTATTCAAATTCATAATCATATTTTATACATTTTATACAATCAGATATCGAAACGTGATACACTCGCCGCTACTGATAGTTGAAGATTATCATTTCATATGACCATAGTGGCTCGTGTAAGATTAATTTTATGGAGACCGATCGGTTAATGCGCAATTGTATATATCGCTCCGTCTAAATCTGGATTTATGATTTAATTTTTTGTATCGTTTCCGAAAACGTTATCCAGTTTCGTGTAGTGTTGTTTTGGCTATTTCTGGTTGTTGTTGTCGACCCCGCTGTGTAGTATGGTTTACGGTTAGCTGCTGCGTTGTCAAGGCAACGCAATGCAATTTTCACCCGGCTTTCGCTTTTTGTCGGCAGCGCGCCGTCACGCCGCCGGCGCACGCTGTACGTTATATAATGCGTGTTACATCACGCCGCGTCACCACCGCTAAAATAAGCACTCTATCCGCCGGCGGTCACGGCCAAGGCTGCGCGCCTTGTTGCCGACAATTATGCCATCGCCGCCCGTAATGAGGATTTAGTGGGTGGACACGCGACCGCCGCCTTGCACACTTTCACTTTTAAACCGGTTCGCGTCGACCTTCGTCTCTTCATGTCGGCTCTATGTCAAGAGGTTGGGGGCGTGTAAACACCATCTTCTTTATTATTTCCATATTTGCGAGTATCGATTGTGTGTGTTTTATTGATTATATGCTAACTTTCCAACTCCCAGCGCTTGGTACACGAACAGTCGGCTCTTTATTCAGTGGCAGCGCGGTGTTAATAATTTAAATCTTATTAGTATAATACCTATGTACTATGTCTAGCGAGTGCCCTTGACTCAGCGTCGACCGGGCGACCTTGTAGCCGCGCAAATGTTTTCTGTTTGAATCTATCGGTACTAAATGTTTAGCGAATATCAGGATTTCCGTACGTTCATAATGTGCCTTTATATCTCTCTTATCTTATAACTTGCGTGTCATATATATAGTTTTATTTGAATAACACACACCCATAACATTGCACATTTTATTAGGTATTTTAAATCGTTGTTATTGCCATTTATTTGTGCAATCATAAATTTCATTGTATTTTCCTATCTTGTTGAGAGATTCCGACAGATAAGGGCATGTTATTAGTTCTTAAATTGTCTTTATCGTAAGGTCGTTCCGTATCTTTAATACTTTATCTCAATATTAAATACATTCACTATCAATATTGTTATTATGTGCCAATTTTATTTGTAGGCTATAACGCTCGGATATAGAAGCTTTGGAGATCGATCATCCCGAGTCACATTG
>DWMG01001031.1:0-16496 GCA_018244855.1 Elbella merops
TTTACGTATGTAAACCGCCTTAGTGCTTCTAAAGGTTCTGTGAAGAACAACTATACCCATATGATTCCAGTACTCGGGCAGGCAGCATTTATAAGTGACCACTGCCGCCCATAGACATCTACAACCGACTTCAAAAAAGGTAATAGGAATAAAATATTTGTTTGCGAGATTTGTTACTTCTCGTACATGTAACAATTAATGAACAAATAAGTTTATTCGCCAATGGCATGTAGAAGACATAAGTATGAATGTTAAAAATGTGTATCAACATAAAAACATCTTTGAGCACATTTAGTTTTATACAAATACACTTTAGACAAATAATATATGTTATTTTAACCATAACATAACAGTAAAAGACAAATAAGATGAAGGAGGTTTTAACCGTGAATCAAGTTAATGGCTGGAGAGTCATTAATAACCATGATTTTTTAATGAGCGAATAACGGGAATAGTGGTAATATTAATACAACATACTCCAAAGAAAAAAAATGAAAGTATTGTATAGTACAAGCGTAACAATCCTTTGATTTTTCCATGTAATAAATAACTGTCTTGCTTTATGAAAGAAATAAGGTACAGTCTTATTTACACTTAATTTTACGTAGTATAATTACACTTATAAATACTATCCGTATTGTGGTCTTATAGTATCTAATATTAATTTTTGGAATGCGCTAAATGTGGAGGTAACGGAGGGATAATTATGAAGAGACGTGATATTTAATTGCCCAGCGCGTTACTCTGTGGAGTAAGCTTCGTTCCTTTTTCATTCATTCATTCGTTCATGAATCAAGGGAGGAAAACGATTTGTATGTATTTTAATGTCTCGTTGGTCGCGTGGTTGTAAGCGTGACTGTCGATTGGGAGTTCCTAAGTTCAAATCCTGGGTCGAGTACTGTTGGATATTTCTAATTTAGAATTTCTAGTAGTGACTCAGAGTCTGGACCTGTGACCGGTATATGGCAGCAGGCTCGCCACCCATTCCATGGGACGTAAACGTAACTGGTAACATATGCGGGTGTACTACACTCCTTTGCCTAGTTCTTCGGGTATTACAGGCGTGATGTTACGTTTTGCATTTTAATACTTCGTTTAAATAATTTTTAATAAAATAAATACTCATATAACTCTGTTTAAAATTTAACAGAGATTAAACTACAACATAGGTATTTTAATATTCTAACACTGTACATTTAGCCTAGAATCGATTTAAAAATACAGACGGAAAAGATCAATTGAACTGCTCATATTTTAATATGTCACAAAAATATATTTTGTAGATAAATATCGTATAATATATTATCTGAAGCAAAATTAAAAATACAACAATTTATAGTATATTTTTAGATTTAAAGCAATGCTCTGTTACTAGACATTAGTACTGACTCGTCTTTCTACTTCGTGTTCATTTAATTTATTACCATTCCTGGGGGTATAATGTAGGACGGTACATTCTTTTACATTCCTATTTATAGATACTATATTTTATTTACAGTTTCATACAAATGTAGTTCTTAATTTGTATGCAGTGCCACCGTTATATTCTTTCATTGAACTCCCCAATGTTTTCCAAAAGCAGCGGTCACGCGAACACTTTGGATCTGTATGTTTTCAACTAGTATACGCTAAAGGCACCACGTTCGGAGAAGCATTCTGTAAATATTTAAAGGCTTCACGTTTTACAATTTATACGTATCTGGTTTCCCTATTTTACCTAAAATTCGATTAAATGGAGTGGAATTCGCAATTAGGAACTGTATTCGAATGCCAAAGGGCTAGACGCTTATATCTGTTGGCAATGGCCGGGAAAATTCACGCCCCTTTGTGTTAATTTTTATTGATGCATGACAGTGTAATAATAAATATCATAAGACATCTCCATACATGGCCATATGATGCCCTAGTAAGTCTATAGAAAGCATGTGTTATGGAAATCAGTCATCACATAATTATGTATAAATATTTACTTTCGTAGATTTCTTTTCTTCCAGGCACAGAACAAACAGTTTTGCTTATTAATTAATTAATATTTGTCCTGAATGTGAATCGAACTTAAGATCGCCGACAGTTCTCTAATCACTGGATTTAGGACGTAGTTTCACAATGTGTCACAAAAAAATTCATACATAAATTAACTAGACTTAGTGTTATGTACTAGAATGAGTGTCAGTACATTTTTGGTCGCATGTACATAAGGGCTTCTACGAGGAGGTAAAATGTATACTCGTACCTGTTAATTTCTAACAAAGTTACCGCCAGAAATGATCTAGTCGTTTATATGGTAAATATTACAAAATAAGCCATTAGGGTATTATGAATATTTTTATGGGTGGTGTCGTCGTCGTCATCATCATCATCAGCCCGTCATCTTACTCTATATATTATGTACATCTCGTAAACCAACGCCGAGCACATTCTGAATGTTTTTGTTTGTTACACATAACACTTTAATTTCAATTTTAAAAAAAATGTACAAATTGAAATTTCCATTACCGGTGTTCTACAAATAGAAATATTAAAATTCGAATTTGATTTAAAAAATCAAAGGAACGACCCTTTTACGTAATATATCTAGTTTTATTTTAAAGTTTTTTTTTCATAATTATAGTTTTGTCAATTTTTTAGGACCTCAAAACTTGGCAACTAAACGCCATAAAAAACTATTGTCTGTTACGTTTATACCTATTATGAATATAACTGGCCGGAATATGAAGTTACTCGTATTTCACGGCCTCAATTTTTCCTTGTCCGCTTAAAGTGGAATGCCCATCTGCTCCATCATTATAATATTAAATGCTTTTCTTTTTGCTTTAATATGCTTCATTTTGAGCTGTAGTTACTTTCTCGTTCTTACAGCTTAGTCATTTAAATAGCAGGATCATGAAAATACTACTTAAAGTTATTGCGTTTTGTATCATCTCTCCCACAGAGGAGCCTTCAAATTGACGTCAAATTGATAATTGACATTTAGACATTACTAATACAACGATTATGTAGTAGTGTAATTGTAAAAGTAATCATAGTAAGCATTAGTAACCTGTAGTCGAAATAAATGAATAATATCCAAATTCAAAATAAATCACCAATACCAGTTTAAGCCGACAGAATAGACGCTGAAATCCCTAGAAAGTTGTGAACCGATATATGGGTTTCATCGTAATCACGAAACTGAAGAAATACGTGTATCATTTCCTACTGCGGTAATATGACTATACAATTGTCACAAGGTATATATAGGTATTCTGAAGAGGCACTAGTCGGGGTCTCTGCCGCGTTTCAATTAAAACGTGAATAATACATGTTCTCCGCGGTTGGTTTAAACGTTCAGTCTTATGTTCCTCCTTATTCGCTTTGATAGCTCGGAAGTCAGCGCTGATTAACGTCTCTAAAGAAATCAATTGCCGTGCAGTCGTTGAGGTTGGCATTGTTTCTCACTCGACTTTACAGTTGTTTGCTTTTACGGGAATAAACAGTTGGAGACCCTCTTGATACAATATCTACTTACTCTGACTAGCTTCTTTTGTTCTACTAAGCTACGTTTTATGTAAGCCAAGCGTCTTATAGGCGGTCCATGTTAGTGTGACTCCTTGGTAAATATCTGTTATATTACGCTTTACGGTATAGTATGGTTTTTATTTAAGTTTTTCTCAGGTAACAAAAATGGTATGGATATTTTACGCGAAATTATTTTATTATTAATGTAACTGCCTCGTTGATCGAGCCGTACCAAGCACGACTGCCGATCGGGAGACCTGGGTTCAAATACCGGGTCAGGTACTATCACACTTTTCTAATTTAGAATTCCTAGTGGTGACTCGGAGTCTAGATCTGTGTCTGACGTATGGCAATAGGCATACATACCACCATCAGACACAAGCGTAACTGGTGAAACCGCGAAGTCTGCTGCACTCCTCTGCCCACTCCTTCTGGGAATTTAAATTACTAATGTATACAATAAAATAAAATAAAAAAATTACGTAATAATAAGTAATAAAAATACTCGCAAAAAATTATTAAGCTCAGTCAAGTTTTTCTCTAGTAAAATAAACTTTACATTTTATGTATACTAATTGGAATAATTAGAATTAAGACATGCGATAAGTCATCGGATAGTGTTCAAGATATACATATACGGCTTCATATATAGCACGACTGTAACGGTTGATAGGCATTTGCCGATAATATCTGCTTACACTTATGTAAGAGTATCCTTTCTTGAAACTACATCCGTTATTAATAATAAAACCATTAATAATAATAAAATATTTAACAACAATACAAGGTTTAATACACCCTCTAATAATAATATAATATTTACAACACTAGAATACCTCTTACAGAAATTGATGACTCTCAAGATTAAATTGATTTGTTTTAGGCGCCTACGCTTAGGATAAATTTTGTTTATAATTACACTTATTTTCATTACCTACCCTCATTTAATATTAAGAGTGTTCTGTTACGGAAGTAATTTGATTAGAAATACTTAGAATGGCTTTAGTCAGACGCAATGTACATGTCTTTCACAAAATACACCGAGGGCGCGAAAAATAACTGGCGCAATTGAACTACGGCACGTAGGTGTCATAATATGAAGCTTCTGTGTAGCACATGGATGAAATTCAGGAATGTCACAAGTTACATTTGCAAGATAAGATTATACGTACATATTATCTCAATATTAACGTAACATCAAGCCTGTAATTCCAGAAGGGGTAGGCAGAGGAGTGTGGTATACACCCACATTTCACTAGTTACTGTAAGCCCCGTGGAATAGGTGGTGAGCCTATTGCCATACACCGAGCACAGCTTTAGACTAGGCTAGATCTAGTCACTAATAGAAATTCTAAATTAGAACAATAAAATAGTACCCGACTAGGATTTGAACCCAGGACCACCCGATCGGCACTCGCGCTTGCAACCACTCGATCAACGAGGCAGTGTATCTCATTATTATTATATAAATTTTATTATATTACACATTTTATTCTATTTATTTTGATATTATAGAGATATAATATTATATTTATGATGAATGTTTCAGATGTTTCCGTTTCATATGTCGAATCAAATGTTTAAAAAGAACAGATTTGTCGTTATTATTGGCTACATTTAATGGCTTATTTAATAAATGCATGTATGACCAGAGGGGTAAACCTTCACACCTTTTCACTCAAAATACATCTCAATTCAGTTTCGAGTTCAAAATTGGAGATGGTAATAACCTGTTGTTAACGATGCGCTTTTGATGTAAGCTAATAGACAGAGCTATCCGTACAAACAGATTAAGTAATTAACTGTATTTTAATACCACTCAGTTATCGTAAGAAATTTCTAACTCGGATATAGCCAAATATTTGCTTAGGTGACAGGAGATAAGCGCATGTCACACACAAAGCCTGCCAGCTGTCAATAATATATATTGAATGCAGATGTTATCACTGTAAGCCGACCTGATGACGAGCTTAACCTATACGTAGCAGGGATTACTAGGTTGCTTTAAATTGCGCCTATTTAGCACGAGTAATAAGCCGATAACATGTGGATATGCTGTAGGCATTTAGAGGTGGAAAGTTAAATTACATTCAGAATAAAGATACTAGAATGAATGAACTAAATGAATGGATTGACACAAATGATTTACACATTGGCTAACGAAATTTATTCTCAAGAGTGGCATTAAGTCCTATGATTCATACATCCCAACGAGTTAACATATTTTGATTTGTACAGAGCCTAAATATTTGTATTGCGTTTATTAGAAGTTAAATAGGAAAGTGGGGTTAGCTCGGGGTCCTAATAGGAACCCCTTACCCCTCTATTACATATGTAACTAATTACTATTACTAGTTTGTGTTACTAAGATACTAGAGATTTTATTAAGGGTTTAAATATTCATTTACTAACCAAACTTTTATACGGGGCTAACAAAACTTTCCAGTTTAAAGTTACTAATAATAATTTAATTAGGTGTTCAAAACGCCAAGCGTTCTACGTACTGGTAATACATTACACGTTGATGATGATATTGCGTCAGAAGCATTTACTCTAATGCTAACAACAAAACTATAATAAAAATTATCTGAACTGCATGAACGATATCATCATCATCATTATCAGCCTACTCCCGTCCACTGCTGGGCATAGGCCTGTCTAATAGCACGCCATTAAACTCGATCTTCAGCTCTTCGCATCCAACCACCGCCAGCCACTTTGCGCTACATTTGCCAAGTCGCGGTCTCCACTCCAGAACACGTCTGCTCCAGCGGATATCGGTTCTGCGACAGATGTGACCAGCCCACTGCCACTTCAATGAACGATATACTAAACCGTATCCATACGCTTTTGTATCCATGTACATTCCAATGTACAAGGAAACATTCACTATAGTGTACATACACGTCTATTAACATCAACCTACAAGAGTCAGTGTGTGTGCATTTAATCCCCATGAGAACGTTTAATGTAGACAGTTATAACAGGATCGATCGCTTTGATGTGAATTCACTAGCAACTTTTATCAGTAATAGGAGCACTGAATGTTTCAATCAGAGTCCTCCATGCATAATTTCACCGTAACACTCTCTCCGTAATTGAAATGCGCTGGCCGCCCGAACTCGAGGCTCTTCGATGCTAATAGCATTGACAATTCGCATAAATCACTATAACCCTACTCAAATGATGTTGTTACAATAGTTTGAGGAGGACAAGTTTACGATAAACGTTCCAATTTAGTTCCTGCCGGTGACATACTTTGATTTTAATTTTAATAAATGAATGTATTGGATGCTTTAGTGTATAAAATATAGCGTTCAGTTGATATTTTTCGATCTTTGTTGTTAATATATAAGTTTAGGGAAGAGACGCACGGCCACACCGATGATCTATTTTCCAAAAAAATCTGTGTGCTGTTAGACACTGACGCAAGAGTAACGTTTTCAGCCAGCGTAAAATAAATGTTGCACGATTATTTATGTATACATGGCTTTCCAATATATGTGCCTTTTCAAAATATACGAGTACTCGTATAACAAAAGATCAATTGACAAGACACATTTAAGATCTATTAGACTGTTTAAATTTTGAAACCTTTCTCATGTTCTACACACGGGGCATTGACCATCACTGTCATACTATTTTCAAATAATTCGATACTTTTAAATACGTACAAGTTATAAAAATGTCCACTACAGGTTGTGTCTTAGTTTTTCAAACAAATATTACTAAAGCAACATTCACGAAATCATGTTCACGAAATGTTCACATTCGACACATCGCGCTATCCGGTATCCCTGAGTCAGCGTGCACGCAATTGTGACCTTTCAGCGGGTGTATCCGGCAGAATGAGCGTTTGCTTTCGCGTGTTCACATAACTTCGCCGTCGGACAACTTACAATACTGATACGTTCATATTTTTACGAGGGCTCAGCGATGTCATGACACGACCAATAACTTGCTACTCCAATAAGTTTTCGATGTACGATTTTACGACGTGTGTGCCATCGTTTTGGAATAAATTGCGTTCTTGAGGGGAATAAGAATGCGGCGGGATATTTAGAGGCCGTTTGAATAATTGAATCCACTCTCATTCACTTGGTACGCCTAACCTCCTACTTTTACACGATAATAAAAAAAGGTGGAGTTCAGTGAACTTATATGCTAACAAACTTTCCCCGGTATTAACTGTTATTAATAATTAAACGTTACAATTCTTGATTCCAACCATTCCGTAATATTAAACGAAATGTTATTCATAATTAAATGTATAATTATTAAACCAACCGCTTGGTAATGGTAAGCTATGCTGAAATAACAGAGTATATATAAAAATCTCCGCAGTCTAAAGATAAATTCCCTACTTAATCTAGACAGGGAGTAAAATATAACGGTTTGGGCTTAGGAAACAGCTCATGAAAGGTCGCGAATAACAAGTGTACATTTATAGAGAACAATATTCTAAATCCTCTTACACACTTGGCGTACTTTTCTAGCTCATTCAAACTGTACAATCTAGGTCCCAGGAGATCTAGGTCCCAAGTTTTAAGTAAGCGTTGCTTTGCTTGTTTGGTTATATAAAAGCTCGACGATAGTAGAGAAGCGAAAGAAAATGAATTAATATGAGAAGCGTGTGAATGGTAGACTCGGAAAAATGCAAATCAAAAGTACATCTAACATTTGTCTTTAATAAATAAAGGTTTGCCACGCCCATGGTCGGTGGAAATCCATAGTCTTTAGTATCTGCTTACCGCTATGAAAAGAAAGGGTGGCAATCTACATATTTAGGTGTTTTCATCATTTAATTGTATTAAAAATCGTTTACTTTCGGTTTAAATAAAACATCAATTTTCACAAAACGGTAGGTTGCGTATCGCATGTGTGGATCAACAAGCCTAATATTAATAATAATAATCGACCCATTATAATTCCACTGTTGGAAAATGGGTCATCTCTCATATTGAGAGGGTTAATAGAATGCGATGCTGGCCAAGTGCGGGTTGGCAGACTTCACATTCCTTAGAATTTTTATTTTTAATTCTAAGGTGTGTAGGTGTCCTCACGATGTTTTCCTTCACCGTTAGCAAGTGATATTTAATTTTAAAACGCACTTTTGTGAAAAGGTAGATGGATTTGAACCCAGCACCCCCGGAGTGAGGGGCTGAATTCTTAACCACTAGGCAATCACTGCTTTATAGCCTAATA
Organism: Elbella merops; assembly: GCA_018244855.1. Taxonomy (NCBI): domain Eukaryota; kingdom Metazoa; phylum Arthropoda; class Insecta; order Lepidoptera; family Hesperiidae; genus Elbella; species Elbella merops. Next base: position 8,704 of record DWMG01001031.1, read on the forward strand.
TTATTTATTTATTACTGCCACCCCAGAAGCGCAAAACGTACCTATAATGTATAATAAGTATAATATATACATAGCTATCTAACCTAATCATGTTTTTAATAACGTTGGGAAAAGCCTTCGCGATCCCATTTGGCCGTGACGTCTCAGGGGTATAAGGGGTTTACCGTCAGGAGTACTAGTATACGTGTACAACCACGGTATCCTCATCGGTAATTCGCAGCAAAATTGGTTCATTTGTGCATATGTACTGCCATGTTGCTCCATCAGCTAGCTTGATGTTACATCTTTTTGACTACAAGGGAACCCGGTAATACGGAAGACACCATCATAGTTCTGGTCGTAACCTAAATAGTCCACCTTCGTTTCGAAGGGAATTCATATGCGTAACGCCGTCTCTTTACTTCTAGGTTTCTTGGTGAGAATCAAATCTACCTGAACACCAACTTGCTAACCTGTTGCTCTCGTTTTGCGATTTAGTTTGAAGTCATAACTGAGTCAGGAGCTACGCATATATTAGACTGAGGGACAGCAAAACAGAAAAAAAGTTAAAAATCTATAGTCAATACAGTCATACAATTTGTATTAAACTGATGTTTAGACAAATTCGTTTTTCAATTTTTTTTTCCTTGCGCTTTGAGAATTGTTTCATTTAGTAAAGAACAATATTAACGTTAACGCGCAATCAAGATAAATAAGCCACATTCCAGTACTTATATAAAAGGCACCTATATTTTTATATACATCTAATATCTGGTGAAATTGCAATGTTTAATAAAATACCAAGATACAAACGAATAAGGTACAAATGAATAAGTGAGTTTTATAAAAGTTTATAATAACGTAATTATTTCTCACAGCCAAAAATTAATCATACGCTCATATTAAACTATATCCGAAACCGATTCACCCCATGCGTCAACTTTAATGCCTCACTACCCAATTTTTTTTGCTCTACCCTAATTTGACCCGACCTACCGTCCTTATATTTATTGGTGACGGTACCCTATATATGTATATTAATAATTGTATTTAGCTTCATTAACATTTACATAGCAGTCACACACACATGAAAATTTACATAACTTACACAGTATGTAACAATAAGATACACATTATTACTATATAAAATATACTGACTATATCGTTGGCCGAGTTATTGTATGCGCGACTGCTGATCGAGAAATCCTAGATCAGATTACCTCATCGAACAAACTATTATTGTGATTTTCTAACCTAAAATTTCTGAACTAACTAACTTGCATGAAGTCTGGATTGGTGTCTGGATTGGTGTCTGGTGTATGGTGTAGTTCACCCCCTATTCCATGGTGGAACATACCTATACCATAAATGGTAAATCGTAGTGTACCTTCTACATTCATTCATCTACCTCTTTAGCGAAAAACAAGCGTGATTTTGTATTAAATCGGTACAAAGTATAATATTGATTATTCCATCATCCAAATTTTGGTTATAACATGCGTAATATGTTTTGATTATTTGATATTTGATTTTTGACCTCCGATGTTTGATCTTAATAACTCTACATATTGACTTGTACCGTCCGATTTGAACGGAACACACATATATAATTCTTTCAGTGTTACATGGCACTTTGCTTGGTCCATCTCCTCATCTTCGAAAGCAGGTGCTATCACTTTTCGTCTTTCATTACTCAACGGTACAGATCGCTAGTTAGCTGTCAGAGCGCTTTCTGCTCATGCTTTTATAGATTTAAAACTACTTTTTTATTTCCGTATCTAGCAGTGCACAATGTCCAAATGTATAATTATATGAGCACGTATATGCCTGTATCGGCGCTGGTGTGAATAATTTAGAAAGTCGGAAACGTTGCACTTTACATTGATAATAGTTTATTTGCAGCATCTATCTACCGACGAAATCAGTACTCCAGTTCTTGTTGATGTGCTAATGAAGACTGACAATTCATGAATACTTCGCTAATACGCACTAACAGTCAATATATAAAAGGTTTAGATTAAAATAGCAGTAATACCGCAGTATTTTTTTTTTATCAAATTTAGTAGGCTACCATAAATAATATATTAAGGCTGAAGTACATATGTTACCAATATAGATTTATCACTAAACTGAAGAATTAAGTTGGGTGGTATTGGAGTACATTTGCATGTTATAACACTGCAATCGTAATAGTAGGTTGAAAGAAATTCTGAAACGAAGATATACAGATTATAGTATTTTCTTTTCAAATCCCATTTCTCATTAGCAGCCTATTATAAAATATTGTCACCGAACTGTTTCAGTTCGCTAAATCGAGCTGGAATAAACCCACGACAAACGGCATTATGTATTGCTGTCATCGTAAAAGTTACAGTAGGCCTAGGCACTATTAGACCTACAATAAAGAAATTCTAATATTTCTAAGTATTAATTAACCCCAAATCCCTAATGGTAGATATGCACGAAAGATATTGCTCAGTTCTACGACTGTACCAGCGACGCCCACAATTAATCTTTTAAGACAATTACTTGAACTTGCAAATTGAATATTTCTTTCATTTTCCACCTCACAACATTTACGTTGGAATTTATTACAGCATCCTCTTGCGGGCAAAACTCCACAACTTTTGATTCATTACCCACAAAAAGTTTTCCCACGATGTGTCTTGTTAATTCCCAAATTGCTGTTATATAGCTTAAATTGATGCTAACTTTTTGGATTCAGTCTAATGGGCAATTTGGTTATCTAAATGTACTAACATACAATAAAGAGGAACGATTTATAACTTATTACTATCACACTTCGTGTTACCTGACAAAGAACATTGACGGTACGTAGTCGCATAATTGATGAAACAACAATTTGAAAAACAATCGACCGAATGGTCAATTTGGATAGAAACGATTCAGCAATTACTTTTCACACCAAATAAATACAGCAATATCAAAATATCGTAATTATAAATAGACATCATTAAAAAACCAAATCATTAAAATTTCTATCGATGTTATAATTATAGATAGATGTTAAGCACACCTAAATGCCCTGGCCGCTGACGGGCAGCAGCATTGGCGTGTGCCAAAAGCCGTGCCCTGCGATCTCCAACCCGCATGCCCAGCGTTGAGATTACGCGCATAAACCCCCTTTAGGGGGAGGCCTATGTGCAGCAGTGGATTAAGATGGCTGATGATGATGATGATGATGTTATAATTATATATGGTACTATATTCTGTATCAGTCAGTATAGATATATGTGAATTTTAATTATTCATATAAATGAATAGATTATTTACAGTATTGTAGGGGTAGTAGTATCAGTTCGTACAAAGCGGGACTAAATAACGTCAGATAATTGGGTGTTTCCTGATTCAGCTAACAATGTCGTGTGTGTGTTGTTAGGGAGTGGAGCGTTGTTGTGCAATGTTCATACGTAACTAACTGCGAATGATTAACACCGAAGGATAATTAAACGAACTAACATTTATAAAGAATGAAAACGTTAAATAACGTAACATCTCACCTGTATCTCCCGATGAAGGGGCAGGCAAAGGAGTGTAGTACACTCCTACGTTTCACCAGTTAATTTATACGTCCCATCATGGAATTGTCGGTGAACCTATTGCCTTACAATGGGCACAAATCCAGACTCTGAGCTGCTACTTCGAAATTTAAAACAGGAAAACTATGGAACAGGGGGATGGAACCAAGTCCTTTCTATCAGCAGCCGTGCTTGTAGCTACTTAACAAACGAAGCAGTCAATTTAAAAGAATGGTAATATACTATATGACAAACACCTAACAGTTACATTAAACTTGGAAATATATTTTTAGAAAAGTTTAACGATCCAACGCAGTTTTTCATATGAACTTTATAAACTAAGAACGCCTACTAAGACGTTTTGTCCAATATAACACGAACCGTAAAATAAAGCTAAACTGTCATTATTTAAAGGTTTCTAGAACTTCTGGTCTGTATGTTGAGTGACATTATCTAAAAAAAGCTAAAAGCTGAATTAACAGAGAGATCATGCAATGCTACTGCAGTGTTATGAAGAGAAAGAAACATAATTTTAACAAACCATTATAATAAAGAGAAGTTTCTAGGTGTAAATAATGTTCTGTCAGATTTAATTACACCTACATAAATAATTCGTTTATCTTGAGATCAGTCGGCATTATTAAAGTAGCTTTCTAGATTTTATCGTCCCGTGAAACTTTTATTTCATGTATTGAATACAAACGACTGGATTTACAACTGACTCTGTACATGCTGATATAGTACAATATCAATAACAGTCTAGGGGTAGAAACTCTTCAGCAGCGGAGATTGAAGTTCTTATTAAACTACGTTGAAGGATTTCATTATCAATTATTTAGATCCTCATTGATTTTAAAGTTTTACAAGGGTTTCCCTGTCAGAATAAAAATATTTAAGTCCATAGACCGAAACGCCGGCTAACGTAATACATTATGATAAACGTTAGAAAAACTTAGGGATATCATAAAGCGTGTATTCTTCTTTCACTATTAGAAGCAATCTTACACACGCACATATCTTTGTAAGAGGCAAATGCCTGCCAAGTATAACAATCGAAGAACTTAATGAAGGAACAAAGAAACTACTAAACGAAGTAAATACAATTTCTCAAAATCGACTTATATTGCGGTTTGCACAAGCGTCCCACATATGACGATCGTAAAAAATGAGAATGGCATATTGAAATATTCCCTGACCCTTTTCTACCCAATGTTGGCGGCTCTCGTAATGCCAATATAAATCTACGGAGGGCTACAATTTTCCGATTCGTGCGTTCACATAAGACCAGTGACTCACAACAGTTACAGCAGCTGTATGTACTTCATAATGGATTAACATACTTTTGTAATTTTTAAGTTCAAGTTATTCAATTATTGAAATATAGACCGGCTGCAAAAATATTGTTTGAAGATGATGTCCGTAATATTGTGGGTGCGTTTGTGTGTGTGTGTCCATGTGTGCGTACGTGCGTGCGTGCATGCTTGCGTGCGTGCTTGTCTGCGTACGTGCGTGTGGGCGTGTGTGTGTACATAGCATCACGCCTGTATTTCCCACAAGGAATAATCAATGGAGTGTAAAACAAACTCTTGCCCACTAGCGTAACCAATTCCGTACATTACCCTTTAGACATTTTGTAGAACGCATCTAGGTATGTATGTCATTGCTACTTGACATAGTCTCTTAAGCGATATGCTGCTTGCTCCTAGTAGATAAGCCGAGACTTAATACGGTCGGTCTCAAGTTCACGGTTATTTCGCTTCATAGTAGATAATTTGTCATTTAATTGAAGCAGCAACTTACCAAACAACTTGGCAATTAAAACTTATGAGTTAGTTAATTGAGTTACGTAATCGAATAGTGATTACCAAATCACGAAATATATTGGCAATAGATATATATTAATTTCCTGTCAAAAATTAATCAACGTTACTCTGTGATTCGCCTTGTTCTTTGAAAACCAAGGGCGAAATGCAGTCTTAATGAGACATCATGGCTTCGAGACCCAAATGACACCTCAATTAATATGTTTTTTTTTCAATAAGATCACATAATACGCTTATCTAGGTATGTGACGTAATATGTGAGCATCTAAATGAACTGTTTCTTTTTTCGAATCCTGATTTCTAAGTCAGGGCAGTATTATGATTGGAATAAATTACTTACTTTGATTTGTTGTCTAACACAAAACTGTTTAAATATCGTGCACGCCTAGTCTGACGTATATATTTATTTATTTTTACTTAGATTTTTTTGGGTAGATTACTGAATTTTTCTTCCAAATTATGTAACAAGAAAGATAATTTTATTTAAAAAACAAAAACACGTGTAGGTAGGTAAAGGTATCACCCGATATTTTTTAACATGGATTTGCTTATACTGTTTAATCTCTGCAGCAAACTCATTTGATTTTTCAATTAAAACGTGAAAGGTCTAAACAAAAGCGCCTACGAACAAAGCTTCGAATGCGAGCTCTCACCGCGGTTTCATAATTTCCTTATTTGCGGATGTCGGAGGATTTTTAATATTCAACTCGACGACAGAGTTAGCTTCCACAAAAAATATTAGATCAGGTTTGTTTGCAGTGTATAAATGCTTCATAAGAGTTCTTGAGCATAATGTACCTATAAATCAGCACAAGCATCGTAAATGAAATAATATAGACTGTATAATATGAGGTAGTATTAATAATCATCCTGCTATCTTCCATATTACCTAAACGTATGGAAAAGTGAAACCATAGAACACTAGAGTAATAGTTGACAGAAACAGGTAAGACATCACGTCGGCTCCAGTAAGCGCTGAATTAATAAATCTAATTCAATAATTGATATTTAGTAATATGAATCGATTCATACACTTCGCAATGTAGAATTTAAGCGCTGTCAAATATCTACCAAACAAAAGATAATATGAAGTTTGTTTGAAATAATTAAACTGGTATTCGTAGCTTGAAATAATTAAACTTGATTTACCGAATTTACCGGCGTCATAATTAAACAACGCAGTCACGATTGGAATCTGGCAACAAGATACACAACGGTAGGTATTGCCATCCCGCAGCTGGTAATCACATGAAGACACAATTACAATTGAGATGACATTGATGTAACGAGAATGTCCATTGGGTCGCAATCCGCAATTAATGCGCCCCTATCAGATAGTCCGAGGTTATGTTGATGTACATACCTAAACATATTTACAGGAATATTGTAACCGCAGACGGTACTTAATGAAACAGTCAAAGTGAATAATAAGACTAAAAACCCAGATAATTAGAAAAAGTTAAGAATTGTTTTAAATTTAAATTAAGAAGTCTTTGATTTTTTTCCGCTGTCTAATGGTTTGCCCATAAAAAAATAGATTATTTCAAGCAAGTTTGCCATGTCATAATTTGTTGTTGCTATCCGGGTCTGGAATTCCTCAAGCATACCTCGTTTAAACGGGAACGCGAGCGAAGCTGTAGCTAAGCATTATTAGTACCGTTTATAATTAGAAAATTAATATGCAACTAGCGGTTAATATTTTAGATTATGTTATTAGTAAAAACATCCCACGTTTACTTCAATAATGCAATATTTTCTAAGGTGTGTGAAGTCTGCCAACCCGCACTTGGCCAGCGTGGCAGACTATAGCCGGCTAACCCTCTCAATATAAGAGAGACCCGTGTTCCAACAGTGGAATTGTAAAGGGTTGAAAAAAAAGCAATACATTTCATTTCCACGTACGATACATCGCCATTAATTAAAACTGTTGTTCTTTTTTCGATTCAAATTGTCAAATAATGCAATGATGCTATATATAAATTTCCTTGAACTTAGTCCCAATTGACCTATTTTTTTTAGTAAAGTGTATCAGAGGACACCACAGCAGTCACAAGTGACCGCTGCCGTTCTTGGATAAATGTAAGCGTTCTTCAATAGGACTGTTATGATGATGTGATGTTAGTATGAATGTAATTAATAGCAGATGTATATTTTTAATTAGGGATTGATCAGCGTGGCAGATTATGGCCTTAACTCTCTCATTGTGAGACGTGTTCCAGAAGCGGAATGATGAAAGCTTCGGAAGGGGGTTGGGGTCACATTGCTACTATTGCGGGCTGATATGGTCACCTCTAGTATATTCATGAACTGGCATCAATACTGTTCAAACCGAAATATAAATTATTTAAAAAAAAGTCGATTAACCTCAGAAGTAGATACGTATACCTGTAGCAGTTTCCGGACGAACCGTAAACATGTTTTATCCGCCTCAAGTTGCGCTGCTTGTTTTGCA